>JAKDEW010000621.1:0-180255 GCA_021963965.1 Artemisiospiza belli
CCTTTGCACTGCACCTGATAAAACCCCAGGCCATTTTCTTGGAGTCACTAAATTTCCCACATTTTATTTTTCTCCTCCAATTGCAATTCCTTTCATGTTGACTCCTTTCCAGCGTGTTTGTAGGTCCTTCTTTTCTGTTTTGGCCTTCAGTGGGGATCAATTTTGGCAAGCTTTGCTGCATGTGCCTGCCCTTGCTGGCGTATGGCCTGCCTGCATTTTGATGGCTTTGACTTTGGGAATGAGTTTTTCATTTTTTTTTTTGTTTTGTTTTAAGTATTCATGCCATATCCCTCACATCTTGCCCCCTAAGTGGTGTCTTCCTCCTTGACTTTTTCCCCTGCTTTTGCAACATCTGTGAGCTTACTTTTGGCACCTTTTGTTCCTTTGCAATGCAGCTGATTTCCTCACAGCCTATTTTTTGTAGAGACTAAAATTCCCGATTTTCTGCTTTTTTCAGTTGCATTTCATTTGAACCTATCTCCTTTCCAGAGTGTTTGTAAGCCTTTCTTTTGGGATTCGCAAGATTCCTTTTCCCTTCCCGAAAGGAAATTTCATTTCCTTTCGGGAAGGGAAAAGGAATCTTGCGATTTCAATGGGGACCAATAGAGGAATCTTTGGTGCATGTCCCTGCACTTGATGGCAGGCCATGCCTTTTGATGGCTTTGACTTTGGGAAATTTTTTTTTCATTTTTTGGTTGTTTTCTGAAGTGTTCATGCCATGTCCCTCATATCTTGCCCCCTAAGTTGTGTCTTCCTCCTTGACTTTTCCCCTGCTTTTGCAACATTTGTGAGCTTAGTTTTGGCAAATTTTGATCCTTTGCACTGCACCTGATATAAACCCAGGCCACTTACTAAGAGTCAATAAATTTCCCAAATTTTCTTTTTTTCTCCTTCAATTGCAATTCCTTTGATGGTGTCTCCATTCCAGCGTGTTGGTAAGTCCTTCTTTTCTGTTTTGGCCTTCAGTGGGGATCAATTTTGGCAAGCTTTGCTGCATGTACCTGCCCTTGGTGGCGTATGGCCTGCCTGCATTTTGATGGCTTTCACTTTGGGAAAGATTTTTTCATTTTTTTTTTTTTAAATATTTTAAGTATTCATGCCATGTCCCTCATATCTTGCCCCCTAAGTGGTGTCTTCCTCCTTGACTTTTTCCCCTGCTTTTGCAACATCTGTGAGCTTAGTTTTGGCATCTTTTGCTCCTTTGCACAGCACCTGATATAAACCCAGGCCATTTTATTAGAGTCACTTAATTTCCAAAATTTTCTTTTTTCTCCTTCAAGTGCAATTCCTTTGATGTTTACTCCTTTCCAGCGTGTTTGTAGGTCCTGCTTTTCTGTTTTGGCCTTCAGTGGGGATCAATTTTGGCAAGCTTTGCTGCATGTGCCTGCCCTTGGTGGCATGTGGCCTGCCTGCATTTTGATGGCTTTGACTTTGGGAAAGATTTTTTCTTTTTCTTTTTTTTAATATTTTAAGTATTCATGCCAAGTCCCTCATATCTTGCCCCCTAAGTTGTGTCTTCCTCCTTGACTTTTTCCCCTGCTTTTGCAACATCTGTGAGCTTAGTTTTGGCATCTTTTGGTCCTTTGCACTGCACCTGATATAAACCCAGGCCATTTTCTTAGAGTCACTAAATTACCCATTTTTTTTTTTTTCCCTCCAATTGCAATTCCTTTGATGTTGACTCCTTTCCAGCGTGTTTGTAAGTCCTTCTTTTCTGTTTTGGCCTTCAGTGAGGATCAATTTTGGCAAGCTTTGCTGCATGTGCCTGCCCTTGGTAGCGTATGGCATGCCTGCATTTTGATGGCTTTGACTTTGGGAAAGATTTTTTCTTTTTTTTTTTTTTTTATTATTTTAAGTATTCATGCCATGTCCCTCATATCTTGCCCCCTAAGTTGTGTCTTCCTCCTTGACTTTTTCCTCTGCTTTTGCAACATCTGTGAGCTTAGTTTTGGCACCTGTTGGTCCTTTGCAATGCAGCTGATTTCCTCACAGCTCTATTTTTTGTAGAGACTAAAATTCCCGATTTTCTGCTTTTTTCAGTTGCATTTCATTTGAACCTATCTCCTTTCCAGAGTGTTTGTAAGCCTTTCTTTTGGGATTCGCAAGATTCCTTTTCCCTTCCCGAAAGGAAATTTCATTTCCTTTCGGGAAGGGAAAAGGAATCTTGCGATTTCAATGGGGACCAATAGAGGAATCTTTGGTGCATGTCCCTGCACTTGATGGCAGGCCATGCCTTTTGATGGCTTTGACTTTGGGAAATTTTTTTTTCATTTTTTGGTTGTTTTCTGAAGTGTTCATGCCATGTCCCTCTTATCTTGCCCCCTAAGTTGTGTCTTCCTCCTTGACTTTTCCCCTGCTTTTGCAACATTTGTGAGCTTAGTTTTGGCAAATTTTGATCCTTTGCACTGCACCTGATATAAACCCAGGCCATTTTCTTAGAGTCACTAAATTTCCAAAATTTTCTTTTTTTCTCCTCCAATTGCAATTCCTTTGATGTTGACTCCTTTCCAGCGTGTTTATAAGTCCTTCTTTTCTGTTTTGGCCTTCAGTGGGGATCAATTTTGGCAAGCTTTGCTGCATGTGCCTGTCTTTGGTGGCGTATGCCCTGCCTGCATTTTGATGGCTTTGACTTTGGGAAAGATTTTTTCTTTTTTCTTTTTTTATTATTTTAAGTTTTCATGCCATGTCTCTCACATCTTGCCCCCTAAGTTGTGTCTTCCTCCTTGACTTTTTCCCCTGCTTTTGCAATATCTGTGAGCTTAGTTTTGGCATCTTTTGGTCCTTTGCACTGCACCTGATAAAACCCCAGGCCATTTTCTTGGAGTCACTAAATTTCCCACATTTTATTTTTCTCCTCCAATTGCAATTCCTTTCATGTTGACTCCTTTCCAGCGTGTTTGTAGGTCCTTCTTTTCTGTTTTGGCCTTCAGTGGGGATCAATTTTGGCAAGCTTTGCTGCATGTGCCTGCCCTTGCTGGCGTATGGCCTGCCTGCATTTTGATGGCTTTGACTTTGGGAATGAGTTTTTCATTTTTTTTTTTGTTTTGTTTTAAGTATTCATGCCATATCCCTCACATCTTGCCCCCTAAGTGGTGTCTTCCTCCTTGACTTTTTCCCCTGCTTTTGCAACATCTGTGAGCTTACTTTTGGCACCTTTTGTTCCTTTGCAATGCAGCTGATTTCCTCACAGCCTATTTTTTGTCGAGACTAAAAATTCCCGATTTTCTGCTTTTTTCAGTTGCATTTCATTTGAACCTATCTCCTTTCCAGAGTGTTTGTAAGCCTTTCTTTTGGGATTCGCAAGATTCCTTTTCCCTTCCCGAAAGGAAATTTCATTTCCTTTCGGGAAGGGAAAAGGAATCTTGCGATTTCAATGGGGACCAATAGAGGAATCTTTGGTGCATGTCCCTGCACTTGATGGCAGGCCATGCCTTTTGATGGCTTTGACTTTGGGAAATTTTTTTTTCATTTTTTGGTTGTTTTCTGAAGTGTTCATGCCATGTCCCTCATATCTTGCCCCCTAAGTTGTGTCTTCCTCCTTGACTTTTCCCCTGCTTTTGCAACATTTGTGAGCTTAGTTTTGGCAAATTTTGATCCTTTGCACTGCACCTGATATAAACCCAGGCCACTTACTAAGAGTCAATAAATTTCCCAAATTTTCTTTTTTTCTCCTTCAATTGCAATTCCTTTGATGGTGTCTCCATTCCAGCGTGTTGGTAAGTCCTTCTTTTCTGTTTTGGCCTTCAGTGGGGATCAATTTTGGCAAGCTTTGCTGCATGTGCCTGCCCTTGGTGGCGTATGGCCTGCCTGCATTTTGATGGCTTTCACTTTGGGAAAGATTTTTTCATTTTTTTTTTTTTAAATATTTTAAGTATTCATGCCATGTCCCTCATATCTTGCCCCCTAAGTTGTGTCTTCCTCCTTGACTTTTTCCCCTGCTTTTGCAACATCTGTGAGCTTAGTTTTGGCATCTTTTGGTCCTTTGCACAGCACCTGATATAAACCCAGGCCATTTTATTAGAGTCACTTAATTTCCAAAATTTTCTTTTTTCTCCTTCAAGTGCAATTCCTTTGATGTTGACTCCTTTCCAGCGTGTTTGTAGGTCCTGCTTTTCTGTTTTGGCCTTCAGTGGGGATCAATTTTGGCAAGCTTTGCTGCATGTGCCTGCCCTTGGTGGCATGTGGCCTGCCTGCATTTTGATGGCTTTGACTTTGGGAAAGATTTTTTCTTTTTCTTTTTTTTAATATTTTAAGTATTCATGCCAAGTCCCCCATATCTTGCCCCCTAAGTTGTGTCTTCCTCCTTGACTTTTTCCCCTGCTTTTGCAACATCTGTGAGCTTAGTTTTGGCATCTTTTGGTCCTTTGCACTGCACCTGATATAAACCCAGGCCATTTTCTTAGAGTCACTAAATTTCCCATTTTTTTTTTTTTTCCCTCCAATTGCAATTCCTTTGATGTTGACTCCTTTCCAGCGTGTTTGTAAGTCCTTCTTTTCTGTTTTGGCCTTCAGTGAGGATCAATTTTGGCAAGCTTTGCTGCATGTGCCTGCCCTTGGTAGCGTATGGCATGCCTGCATTTTGATGGCTTTCACTTTGGGAAAGATTTTTTCTTTTTTTTTTTTTTTTTATTATTTTAAGTATTCATGCCATGTCCCTCATATCTTGCCCCCTAAGTTGTGTCTTCCTCCTTGACTTTTTCCCTCTGCTTTTGCAACATCTGTGAGCTTAGTTTTGGCACCTGTTGGACCTTTGCAATGCAGCTGATTTCCTCACAGCCTATTTTATGAAGAGACTAAAATTCCAGATTTTCTGCTTTTTTCAATTGCATTTCATTTGAACCAATCTCCTTTCCAGAGTGTTTGTAAGCCTTTCTTTTGGGATTCGCAAGATTCCTTTTCCCTTCCCGAAAGGAAATTTCATTTCCTTTCGCGAAGGGAAAAGGAATCTTGCGATTTCAATGGGGACCAATAGAGGAATCTTTGGTGCATGTCCCTGCACTTGATGGCAGGCCATGCCTTTTGATGGCTTTGACTTTGGGAAATTTTTTTTTTCATTTTTTGGTTGTTTTCTGAAGTGTTCATGCCATGTCCCTCATATCTTGCCCCCTAAGTTGTGTCTTCCTCCTTGACTTTTCCCCTGCTTTTGCAACATTTGTGAGCTTAGTTTTGGCAAATTTTGATCCTTTGCACTGCACCTGATATAAACCCAGGCCACTTACTAAGAGTCAATAAATTTCCCAAATTTTCTTTTTTTCTCCTTCAATTGCAATTCCTTTGATGGTGTCTCCATTCCAGCGTGTTGGTAAGTCCTTCTTTTCTGTTTTGGCCTTCAGTGGGGATCAATTTTGGCAAGCTTTGCTGCATGTGCCTGCCCTTGGTGGCGTATGGCCTGCCTGCATTTTGATGGCTTTCACTTTGGGAAAGATTTTTTCATTTTTTTTTTTTTTAAATATTTTAAGTATTCATGCCATGTCCCTCATATCTTGCCCCCTAAGTTGTGTCTTCCTCCTTGACTTTTTCCCCTGCTTTTGCAACATCTGTGAGCTTAGTTTTGGCATCTTTTGGTCCTTTGCACAGCACCTGATATAAACCCAGGCCATTTTATTAGAGTCACTTAATTTCCAAAATTTTCTTTTTTCTCCTTCAAGTGCAATTCCTTTGATGGTGTCTCCATTCCAGCGTGTTTGTAGGTCCTGCTTTTCTGTTTTGGCCTTCAGTGGGGATCAATTTTGGCAAGCTTTGCTGCATGTGCCTGCCCTTGGTGGCATGTGGCCTGCCTGCATTTTGATGGCTTTGACTTTGGGAAAGATTTTTTCTTTTTCTTTTTTTTAATATTTTAAGTATTCATGCCAAGTCCCTCATATCTTGCCCCCTAAGTTGTGTCTTCCTCCTTGACTTTTTCCCCCTGCTTTTGCAACATCTGTGAGCTTAGTTTTGGCATCTTTTGGTCCTTTGCACTGCACCTGATATAAACCCAGGCCATTTTCTTAGAGTCACTAAATTTTCCCATTTTTTTTTTTTTCCCTCCAATTGCAATTCCTTTGATGTTGACTCCTTTCCAGCGTGTTTGTAAGTCCTTCTTTTCTGTTTTGGCCTTCAGTGAGGATCAATTTTGGCAAGCTTTGCTGCATGTGCCTGCCCTTGGTAGCGTATGGCATGCCTGCATTTTGATGGCTTTGACTTTGGAAAGATTTTTTCTTTTTTTTTTTTTTTTATTATTTTAAGTATTCATGCCATGTCCCTCATATCTTGCCCCCTAAGTTGTGTCTTCCTCCTTGACTTTTTCCTCTGCTTTTGCAACATCTGTGAGCTTAGTTTTGGCACCTGTTGGTCCTTTGCAATGCAGCTGATTTCCTCACAGCCTATTTTATGAAGAGACTAAAATTCCAGATTTTCTGCTTTTTTCAATTGCATTTCATTTGAACCAATCTCCTTTCCAGAGTGTTTGTAAGCCTTTCTTTTGGGATTCGCAAGATTCCTTTTCCCTTCCCGAAAGGAAATTTCATTTCCTTTCGCGAAGGGAAAAGGAATCTTGCGATTTCAATGGGGACCAATAGAGGTATCTTTTGTGCATGTCCCTGCACTTGATGGCAGGCCATGCCTTTTGATGGCTTTGACTTTGGGAAAGATTTTTTTCTTTTTTTGGTTGTTTTCTGAAGTGTTCATTCCATGTCCCTCATATCTTGCCCCCTAAGTTGTGTCTTCCTCCTTGACTTTTCCCCTGCCTTTGCAACATCTCTGAGCTTAGTTTTGGCATCTTTTGGTCCTTTGCACTGCACCTGATATAAACCCAGGCCATTTTCTTAGAGTCACTAAATTTCCAAAATTTTCTTTTTTTCTCCTCCAATTGCAATTCCTTTGATGTTGACATCCTTTCCAGCGTGTTTATAAGTCCTTCTTTTCTGTTTTGGCCTTCAGTGGGGATCAATTTTGGCAAGCTTTGCTGCATGTGCCTGTCTTTGGTGGCGTATGCCCTGCCTGCATTTTGATGGCTTTGACTTTGGGAAAGATTTTTTCTTTTTTATTTTTTTATTATTTTAAGTTTTCATGCCATGTCTCTCACATCTTGCCCCCTAAGTTGTGTCTTCCTCCTTGACTTTTTCCCCTGCTTTTGCAATATCTGTGAGCTTAGTTTTGGCATCTTTTGGTCCTTTGCACTGCACCTGATAAAACCCCAGGCCATTTTCTTGGAGTCACTAAATTTCCCACATTTTATTTTTCTCCTCCAATTGCAATTCCTTTCATGTTGACTCCTTTCCAGCGTGTTTGTAGGTCCTTCTTTTCTGTTTTGGCCTTCAGTGGGGATCAATTTTGGCAAGCTTTGCTGCATGTGCCTGCCCTTGCTGGCGTATGGCCTGCCTGCATTTTGATGGCTTTGACTTTGGGAATGAGTTTTTCATTTTTTTTTTTGTTTTGTTTTAAGTATTCATGCCATATCCCTCACATCTTGCCCCCTAAGTGGTGTCTTCCTCCTTGACTTTTTCCCCTGCTTTTGCAACATCTGTGAGCTTACTTTTGGCACCTTTTGTTCCTTTGCAATGCAGCTGATTTCCTCACAGCCTATTTTTTGTCGAGACTAAAATTCCCGATTTTCTGCTTTTTTCAGTTGCATTTCATTTGAACCTATCTCCTTTCCAGAGTGTTTGTAAGCCTTTCTTTTGGGATTCGCAAGATTCCTTTTCCCTTCCCGAAAGGAAATTTCATTTCCTTTCGGGAAGGGAAAAGGAATCTTGCGATTTCAATGGGGACCAATAGAGGAATCTTTGGTGCATGTCCCTGCACTTGATGGCAGGCCATGCCTTTTGATGGCTTTGACTTTGGGAAATTTTTTTTTCATTTTTTGGTTGTTTTCTGAAGTGTTCATGCCATGTCCCTCATATCTTGCCCCCTAAGTTGTGTCTTCCTCCTTGACTTTTCCCCTGCTTTTGCAACATTTGTGAGCTTAGTTTTGGCAAATTTTGATCCTTTGCACTGCACCTGATATAAACCCAGGCCACTTACTAAGAGTCAATAAATTTCCCAAATTTTCTTTTTTTCTCCTTCAATTGCAATTCCTTTGATGGTGTCTCCATTCCAGCGTGTTGGTAAGTCCTTCTTTTCTGTTTTGGCCTTCAGTGGGGATCAATTTTGGCAAGCTTTGCTGCATGTACCTGCCCTTGGTGGCGTATGGCCTGCCTGCATTTTGATGGCTTTCACTTTGGGAAAGATTTTTTCATTTTTTTTTTTTTAAATATTTTAAGTATTCATGCCATGTCCCTCATATCTTGCCCCCTAAGTGGTGTCTTCCTCCTTGACTTTTTCCCCTGCTTTTGCAACATCTGTGAGCTTAGTTTTGGCATCTTTTGCTCCTTTGCACAGCACCTGATATAAACCCAGGCCATTTTATTAGAGTCACTTAATTTCCAAAATTTTCTTTTTTCTCCTTCAAGTGCAATTCCTTTGATGTTTACTCCTTTCCAGCGTGTTTGTAGGTCCTGCTTTTCTGTTTTGGCCTTCAGTGGGGATCAATTTTGGCAAGCTTTGCTGCATGTGCCTGCCCTTGGTGGCATGTGGCCTGCCTGCATTTTGATGGCTTTGACTTTGGGAAAGATTTTTTCTTTTTCTTTTTTTTAATATTTTAAGTATTCATGCCAAGTCCCTCATATCTTGCCCCCTAAGTTGTGTCTTCCTCCTTGACTTTTTCCCCTGCTTTTGCAACATCTGTGAGCTTAGTTTTGGCATCTTTTGGTCCTTTGCACTGCACCTGATATAAACCCAGGCCATTTTCTTAGAGTCACTAAATTACCCATTTTTTTTTTTTTCCCTCCAATTGCAATTCCTTTGATGTTGACTCCTTTCCAGCGTGTTTGTAAGTCCTTCTTTTCTGTTTTGGCCTTCAGTGAGGATCAATTTTGGCAAGCTTTGCTGCATGTGCCTGCCCTTGGTAGCGTATGGCATGCCTGCATTTTGATGGCTTTGACTTTGGGAAAGATTTTTTCTTTTTTTTTTTTTTTTATTATTTTAAGTATTCATGCCATGTCCCTCATATCTTGCCCCCTAAGTTGTGTCTTCCTCCTTGACTTTTTCCTCTGCTTTTGCAACATCTGTGAGCTTAGTTTTGGCACCTGTTGGTCCTTTGCAATGCAGCTGATTTCCTCACAGCTCTATTTTTTGTAGAGACTAAAATTCCCGATTTTCTGCTTTTTTCAGTTGCATTTCATTTGAACCTATCTCCTTTCCAGAGTGTTTGTAAGCCTTTCTTTTGGGATTCGCAAGATTCCTTTTCCCTTCCCGAAAGGAAATTTCATTTCCTTTCGGGAAGGGAAAAGGAATCTTGCGATTTCAATGGGGACCAATAGAGGAATCTTTGGTGCATGTCCCTGCACTTGATGGCAGGCCATGCCTTTTGATGGCTTTGACTTTGGGAAATTTTTTTTTCATTTTTTGGTTGTTTTCTGAAGTGTTCATGCCATGTCCCTCTTATCTTGCCCCCTAAGTTGTGTCTTCCTCCTTGACTTTTCCCCTGCTTTTGCAACATTTGTGAGCTTAGTTTTGGCAAATTTTGATCCTTTGCACTGCACCTGATATAAACCCAGGCCATTTTCTTAGAGTCACTAAATTTCCAAAATTTTCTTTTTTTCTCCTCCAATTGCAATTCCTTTGATGTTGACTCCTTTCCAGCGTGTTTATAAGTCCTTCTTTTCTGTTTTGGCCTTCAGTGGGGATCAATTTTGGCAAGCTTTGCTGCATGTGCCTGTCTTTGGTGGCGTATGCCCTGCCTGCATTTTGATGGCTTTGACTTTGGGAAAGATTTTTTCTTTTTTCTTTTTTTATTATTTTAAGTTTTCATGCCATGTCTCTCACATCTTGCCCCCTAAGTTGTGTCTTCCTCCTTGACTTTTTCCCCTGCTTTTGCAATATCTGTGAGCTTAGTTTTGGCATCTTTTGGTCCTTTGCACTGCACCTGATAAAACCCCAGGCCATTTTCTTGGAGTCACTAAATTTCCCACATTTTATTTTTCTCCTCCAATTGCAATTCCTTTCATGTTGACTCCTTTCCAGCGTGTTTGTAGGTCCTTCTTTTCTGTTTTGGCCTTCAGTGGGGATCAATTTTGGCAAGCTTTGCTGCATGTGCCTGCCCTTGCTGGCGTATGGCCTGCCTGCATTTTGATGGCTTTGACTTTGGGAATGAGTTTTTCATTTTTTTTTTTGTTTTGTTTTAAGTATTCATGCCATATCCCTCACATCTTGCCCCCTAAGTGGTGTCTTCCTCCTTGACTTTTTCCCCTGCTTTTGCAACATCTGTGAGCTTACTTTTGGCACCTTTTGTTCCTTTGCAATGCAGCTGATTTCCTCACAGCCTATTTTTTGTCGAGACTAAAATTCCCGATTTTCTGCTTTTTTCAGTTGCATTTCATTTGAACCTATCTCCTTTCCAGAGTGTTTGTAAGCCTTTCTTTTGGGATTCGCAAGATTCCTTTTCCCTTCCCGAAAGGAAATTTCATTTCCTTTCGGGAAGGGAAAAGGAATCTTGCGATTTCAATGGGGACCAATAGAGGAATCTTTGGTGCATGTCCCTGCACTTGATGGCAGGCCATGCCTTTTGATGGCTTTGACTTTGGGAAATTTTTTTTTCATTTTTTGGTTGTTTTCTGAAGTGTTCATGCCATGTCCCTCATATCTTGCCCCCTAAGTTGTGTCTTCCTCCTTGACTTTTCCCCTGCTTTTGCAACATTTGTGAGCTTAGTTTTGGCAAATTTTGATCCTTTGCACTGCACCTGATATAAACCCAGGCCACTTACTAAGAGTCAATAAATTTCCCAAATTTTCTTTTTTTCTCCTTCAATTGCAATTCCTTTGATGGTGTCTCCATTCCAGCGTGTTGGTAAGTCCTTCTTTTCTGTTTTGGCCTTCAGTGGGGATCAATTTTGGCAAGCTTTGCTGCATGTACCTGCCCTTGGTGGCGTATGGCCTGCCTGCATTTTGATGGCTTTCACTTTGGGAAAGATTTTTTCATTTTTTTTTTTTTAAATATTTTAAGTATTCATGCCATGTCCCTCATATCTTGCCCCCTAAGTGGTGTCTTCCTCCTTGACTTTTTCCCCTGCTTTTGCAATATCTGTGAGCTTAGTTTTGGCATCTTTTGCTCCTTTGCACAGCACCTGATATAAACCCAGGCCATTTTATTAGAGTCACTTAATTTCCAAAATTTTCTTTTTTCTCCTTCAAGTGCAATTCCTTTGATGTTGACTCCTTTCCAGCGTGTTTGTAGGTCCTGCTTTTCTGTTTTGGCCTTCAGTGGGGATCAATTTTGGCAAGCTTTGCTGCATGTGCCTGCCCTTGGTGGCATGTGGCCTGCCTGCATTTTGATGGCTTTGACTTTGGGAAAGATTTTTTCTTTTTCTTTTTTTTAATATTTTAAGTATTCATGCCAAGTCCCTCATATCTTGCCCCCTAAGTTGTGTCTTCCTCCTTGACTTTTTCCCCTGCTTTTGCAACATCTGTGAGCTTAGTTTTGGCATCTTTTGGTCCTTTGCACTGCACCTGATATAAACCCAGGCCATTTTCTTAGAGTCACTAAATTTCCCATTTTTTTTTTTTTCCCTCCAATTGCAATTCCTTTGATGTTGACTCCTTTCCAGCGTGTTTGTAAGTCCTTCTTTTCTGTTTTGGCCTTCAGTGAGGATCAATTTTGGCAAGCTTTGCTGCATGTGCCTGCCCTTGGTAGCGTATGGCATGCCTGCATTTTGATGGCTTTGACTTTGGGAAAGATTTTTTCTTTTTTTTTTTTTTTTTATTATTTTAAGTATTCATGCCATGTCCCTCATATCTTGCCCCCTAAGTTGTGTCTTCCTCCTTGACTTTTTCCTCTGCTTTTGCAACATCTGTGAGCTTAGTTTTGGCACCTGTTGGTCCTTTGCAATGCAGCTGATTTCCTCACAGCTCTATTTTTTGTAGAGACTAAAATTCCCGATTTTCTGCTTTTTTCAGTTGCATTTCATTTGAACCTATCTCCTTTCCAGAGTGTTTGTAAGCCTTTCTTTTGGGATTCGCAAGATTCCTTTTCCCTTCCCGAAAGGAAATTTCATTTCCTTTCGCGAAGGGAAAAGGAATCTTGCGATTTCAATGGGGACCAATAGAGGAATCTTTGGTGCATGTCCCTGCACTTGATGGCAGGCCATGCCTTTTGATGGCTTTGACTTTGGGAAATTTTTTTTTCATTTTTTGGTTGTTTTCTGAAGTGTTCATGCCATGTCCCTCATATCTTGCCCCCTAAGTTGTGTCTTCCTCCTTGACTTTTCCCCTGCTTTTGCAACATTTGTGAGCTTAGTTTTGGCAAATTTTGATCCTTTGCACTGCACCTGATATAAACCCAGGCCACTTACTAAGAGTTAATAAATTTCCCAAATTTTCTTTTTTTCTCCTTCAATTGCAATTCCTTTGATGGTGTCTCCATTCCAGCGTGTTGGTAAGTCCTTCTTTTCTGTTTTGGCCTTCAGTGGGGATCAATTTTGGCAAGCTTTGCTGCATGTGCCTGCCCTTGGTGGCGTATGGCCTGCCTGCATTTTGATGGCTTTCACTTTGGGAAAGATTTTTTCATTTTTTTTTTTTTTAAATATTTTAAGTATTCATGCCATGTCCCTCATATCTTGCCCCCTAAGTTGTGTCTTCCTCCTTGACTTTTTCCCCTGCTTTTGCAACATCTGTGAGCTTAGTTTTGGCATCTTTTGCTCCTTTGCACAGCACCTGATATAAACCCAGGCCATTTTATTAGAGTCACTTAATTTCCAAAATTTTCTTTTTTCTCCTTCAAGTGCAATTCCTTTGATGTTGACTCCTTTCCAGCGTGTTTGTAGGTCCTGCTTTTCTGTTTTGGCCTTCAGTGGGGATCAATTTTGGCAAGCTTTGCTGCATGTGCCTGCCCTTGGTGGCATGTGGCCTGCCTGCATTTTGATGGCTTTGACTTTGGGAAAGATTTTTTCTTTTTCTTTTTTTTAATATTTTAAGTATTCATGCCAAGTCCCTCATATCTTGCCCCCTAAGTTGTGTCTTCCTCCTTGACTTTTCCCCTGCCTTTGCAACATCTCTGAGCTTAGTTTTGGCATCTTTTGGTCCTTTGCACTGCACCTGATATAAACCCAGGCCATTTTCTTAGAGTCACTAAATTTCCAAAATTTTCTTTTTTTCTCCTCCAATTGCAATTCCTTTGATGTTGACTCCTTTCCAGCGTGTTTATAAGTCCTTCTTTTCTGTTTTGGCCTTCAGTGGGGATCAATTTTGGCAAGCTTTGCTGCATGTGCCTGCCCTTGGTAGCGTATGGCATGCCTGCATTTTGATGGCTTTGACTTTGGGAAAGATTTTTTCTTTTTTTTTTTTTTTTATTATTTTAAGTATTCATGCCATGTCCCTCATATCTTGCCCCCTAAGTTGTGTCTTCCTCCTTGACTTTTTCCCCTGCTTTTGCAACATCTGTGAGCTTACTTTTGGCACCTGTTGGTCCTTTGCAATGCAGCTGATTTCCTCACAGCTCTATTTTTTGTAGAGACTAAAATTCCCGATTTTCTGCTTTTTTCAGTTGCATTTCATTTGAACCTATCTCCTTTCCAGAGTGTTTGTAAGCCTTTCTTTTGGGATTCGCAAGATTCCTTTTCCCTTCCCGAAAGGAAATTTCATTTCCTTTCGGGAAGGGAAAAGGAATCTTGCGATTTCAATGGGGACCAATAGAGGAATCTTTGGTGCATGTCCCTGCACTTGATGGCAGGCCATGCCTTTTGATGGCTTTGACTTTGGGAAATTTTTTTTTCATTTTTTGGTTGTTTTCTGAAGTGTTCATGCCATGTCCCTCATATCTTGCCCCCTAAGTTGTGTCTTCCTCCTTGACTTTTCCCCTGCTTTTGCAACATTTGTGAGCTTAGTTTTGGCAAATTTTGATCCTTTGCACTGCACCTGATATAAACCCAGGCCACTTACTAAGAGTCAATAAATTTCCCAAATTTTCTTTCTTTCTCCTTCAATTGCAATTCCTTTGATGGTGTCTCCATTCCAGCGTGTTGGTAAGTCCTTCTTTTCTGTTTTGGCCTTCAGTGGGGATCAATTTTGGCAAGCTTTGCTGCATGTGCCTGCCCTTGGTGGCGTATGGCCTGCCTGCATTTTGATGGCTTTCACTTTGGGAAAGATTTTTTCATTTTTTTTTTTTTTAAATATTTTAAGTATTCATGCCATGTCCCTCATATCTTGCCCCCTAAGTTGTGTCTTCCTCCTTGACTTTTTCCCCTGCTTTTGCAACATCTGTGAGCTTAGTTTTGGCATCTTTTGGTCCTTTGCACAGCACCTGATATAAACCCAGGCCATTTTATTAGAGTCACTTAATTTCCAAAATTTTCTTTTTTCTCCTTCAAGTGCAATTCCTTTGATGTTGACTCCTTTCCAGCGTGTTTGTAGGTCCTGCTTTTCTGTTTTGGCCTTCAGTGGGGATCAATTTTGGCAAGCTTTGCTGCATGTGCCTGCCCTTGGTGGCATGTGGCCTGCCTGCATTTTGATGGCTTTGACTTTGGGAAAGATTTTTTCTTTTTCTTTTTTTTAATATTTTAAGTATTCATGCCAAGTCCCTCATATCTTGCCCCCCTAAGTTGTGTCTTCCTCCTTGACTTTTTCCCCTGCTTTTGCAACATCTGTGAGCTTAGTTTTGGCATCTTTTGGTCCTTTGCACTGCACCTGATATAAACCCAGGCCATTTTCTTAGAGTCACTAAATTTCCCATTTTTTTTTTTTTTCCCTCCAATTGCAATTCCTTTGATGTTGACTCCTTTCCAGCGTGTTTGTAAGTCCTTCTTTTCTGTTTTGGCCTTCAGTGAGGATCAATTTTGGCAAGCTTTGCTGCATGTGCCTGCCCTTGGTAGCGTATGGCATGCCTGCATTTTGATGGCTTTGACTTTGGGAAAGATTTTTTTCTTTTTTTTTTTTTTTTATTATTTTAAGTATTCATGCCATGTCCCTCATATCTTGCCCCCTAAGTTGTGTCTTCCTCCTTGACTTTTTCCTCTGCTTTTGCAACATCTGTGAGCTTAGTTTTGGCACCTGTTGGTCCTTTGCAATGCAGCTGATTTCCTCACAGCCTATTTTATGAAGAGACTAAAATTCCAGATTTTCTGCTTTTTTCAATTGCATTTCATTTGAACCAATCTCCTTTCCAGAGTGTTTGTAAGCCTTTCTTTTGGGATTCGCAAGATTCCTTTTCCCTTCCCGAAAGGAAATTTCATTTCCTTTCGCGAAGGGAAAAGGAATCTTGCGATTTCAATGGGGACCAATAGAGAAATCTTTGGTGCATGTCCCTGCACTTGATGGCAGGCCATGCCTTTTGATGGCTTTGACTTTGGGAAAGATTTTTTTCTTTTTTTTGGTTGTTTTCTGAAGTGTTCATTCCATGTCCCTCATATCTTGCCCCCTAAGTTGTGTCTTCCTCCTTGACTTTTCCCCTGCCTTTGCAACATCTCTGAGCTTAGTTTTGGCATCTTTTGGTCCTTTGCACTGCACCTGATATAAACCCAGGCCATTTTCTTAGAGTCACTAAATTTCCAAAATTTTCTTTTTTTCTCCTCCAATTGCAATTCCTTTGATGTTGACTCCTTTCCAGCGTGTTTATAAGTCCTTCTTTTCTGTTTTGGCCTTCAGTGGGGATCAATTTTGGCAAGCTTTGCTGCATGTGCCTGTCTTTGGTGGCGTATGCCCTGCCTGCATTTTGATGGCTTTGACTTTGGGAAAGATTTTTTCTTTTTTATTTTTTTATTATTTTAAGTTTTCATGCCATGTCTCTCACATCTTGCCCCCTAAGTTGTGTCTTCCTCCTTGACTTTTTCCCCTGCTTTTGCAATATCTGTGAGCTTAGTTTTGGCATCTTTTGGTCCTTTGCACTGCACCTGATAAAACCCCAGGCCATTTTCTTGGAGTCACTAAATTTCCCACATTTTATTTTTCTCCTCCAATTGCAATTCCTTTCATGTTGACTCCTTTCCAGCGTGTTTGTAGGTCCTTCTTTTCTGTTTTGGCCTTCAGTGGGGATCAATTTTGGCAAGTTTTGCTGCATGTGCCTGCCCTTGCTGGCGTATGGCCTGCCTGCATTTTGATGGCTTTGACTTTGGGAATGAGTTTTTCATTTTTTTTTTTTTGTTTTGTTTTAAGTATTCATGCCATGTCCCTCATATCTTGCCCCCTAAGTTGTGTCTTCCTCCTTGACTTTTTCCCCTGCTTTTGCAACATCTGTGAGCTTACTTTTGGCACCTTTTGTTCCTTTGCAATGCAGCTGATTTCCTCACAGCCTATTTTTTGTCGAGACTAAAATTCCCGATTTTCTGCTTTTTTCAGTTGCATTTCATTTGAACCTATCTCCTTTCCAGAGTGTTTGTAAGCCTTTCTTTTGGGATTCGCAAGATTCCTTTTCCCTTCCCGAAAGGAAATTTCATTTCCTTTCGGGAAGGGAAAAGGAATCTTGCGATTTCAATGGGGACCAATAGAGGAATCTTTGGTGCATGTCCCTGCACTTGATGGCAGGCCATGCCTTTTGATGGCTTTGACTTTGGGAAATTTTTTTTTCATTTTTTGGTTGTTTTCTGAAGTGTTCATGCCATGTCCCTCATATCTTGCCCCCTAAGTTGTGTCTTCCTCCTTGACTTTTCCCCTGCTTTTGCAACATTTGTGAGCTTAGTTTTGGCAAATTTTGATCCTTTGCACTGCACCTGATATAAACCCAGGCCACTTACTAAGAGTCAATAAATTTCCCAAATTTTCTTTTTTTCTCCTTCAATTGCAATTCCTTTGATGGTGTCTCCATTCCAGCGTGTTGGTAAGTCCTTCTTTTCTGTTTTGGCCTTCAGTGGGGATCAATTTTGGCAAGCTTTGCTGCATGTGCCTGCCCTTGGTGGCGTATGGCCTGCCTGCATTTTGATGGCTTTCACTTTGGGAAAGATTTTTTCATTTTTTTTTTTTTAAATATTTTAAGTATTCATGCCATGTCCCTCATATCTTGCCCCGTAAGTTGTGTCTTCCTCCTTGACTTTTTCCCCTGCTTTTGCAACATCTGTGAGCTTAGTTTTGGCATCTTTTGGTCCTTTGCACAGCACCTGATATAAACCCAGGCCATTTTATTAGAGTCACTTAATTTCCAAAATATTCTTTTTTCTCCTTCAAGTGCAATTCCTTTGATGTTGACTCCTTTCCAGCGTGTTTGTAGGTCCTGCTTTTCTGTTTTGGCCTTCAGTGGGGATCAATTTTGGCAAGCTTTGCTGCATGTGCCTGCCCTTGGTGGCATGTGGCCTGCCTGCATTTTGATGGCTTTGACTTTGGGAAAGATTTTTTCTTTTTCTTTTTTTTAATATTTTAAGTATTCATGCCATGTCCCTCATATCTTGCCCCCTAAGTTGTGTCTTCCTCCTTGACTTTTTCCCCTGCTTTTGCAACATCTGTGAGCTTAGTTTTGGCATCTTTTGGTCCTTTGCACTGCACCTGATATAAACCCAGGCCATTTTCTTAGAGTCACTAAATTTCCCATTTTTTTTTTTTCCCCTCCAATTGCAATTCCTTTGATGTTGACTCCTTTCCAGCGTGTTTGTAAGTCCTTCTTTTCTGTTTTGGCCTTCAGTGAGGATCAATTTTGGCAAGCTTTGCTGCATGTGCCTGCCCTTGGTAGCGTATGGCATGCCTGCATTTTGATGGCTTTGACTTTGGGAAAGATTTTTTCTTTTTTTTTTTTTTTTATTATTTTAAGTATTCATGCCATGTCCCTCATATCTTGCCCCCTAAGTTGTGTCTTCCTCCTTGACTTTTTCCTCTGCTTTTGCAACATCTGTGAGCTTAGTTTTGGCACCTGTTGGTCCTTTGCAATGCAGCTGATTTGCTCACAGCCTATTTTATGAAGAGATTAAAATTCCAGATTTTCTGCTTTTTTCAATTGCATTTCATTTGAACCCATCTCCTTTCCAGAGTGTTTGTAAGCCTTTCTTTTGGGATTCGCAAGATTCCTTTTCCCTTCCCGAAAGGAAATTTCATTTCCTTTCGGGAAGGGAAAAGGAATCTTGCGATTTCAATGGGGACCAATAGAGGAATCTTTGGTGCATGTCCCTGCACTTGATGGCAGGCCATGCCTTTTGATGGCTTTGACTTTGGGAAAGATTTTTTTCTTTTTTTGGTTGTTTTCTGAAGTGTTCATGCCATGTCCCTCATATCTTGCCCCCTAAGTTGTGTCTTCCTCCTTGACTTTTCCCCTGCCTTTGCAACATCTCTGAGCTTAGTTTTGGCATCTTTTGGTCCTTTGCACTGCAACTGATATAAACCCAGGCCATTTTCTTAGAGTCACTAAATTTCCAAAATTTTCTTTTTTTCTCCTCCAATTGCAATTCCTTTGATGTTGACTCCTTTCCAGCGTGTTTATAAGTCCTTCTTTTCTGTTTTGGCCTTCAGTGGGGATCAATTTTGGCAAGCTTTGCTGCATGTGCCTGTCTTTGGTGGCGTATGCCCTGCCTGCATTTTGATGGCTTTGACTTTGGGAAAGATTTTTTCTTTTTTATTTTTTTATTATTTTAAGTTTTCATGCCATGTCTCTCACATCTTGCCCCCTAAGTTGTGTCTTCCTCCTTGACTTTTTCCCCTGCTTTTGCAATATCTGTGAGCTTAGTTTTTGCATCTTTTGGTCCTTTGCACTGCACCTGATAAAACCCCAGGCCATTTTCTTGGAGTCACTAAATTTCCCTCATTTTATTTTTCTCCTCCAATTGCAATTCCTTTCATGTTGACTCCTTTCCAGCGTGTTTGTAGGTCCTTCTTTTCTGTTTTGGCCTTCAGTGGGGATCAATTTTGGCAAGCTTTGCTGCATGTGCCTGCCCTTGCTGGCGTATGGCCTGCCTGCATTTTGATGGCTTTGACTTTGGGAATGAGTTTTTCATTTTTTTTTTTGTTTTGTTTTAAGTATTCATGCCATATCCCTCACATCTTGCCCCCTAAGTGGTGTCTTCCTCCTTGACTTTTTCCCCTGCTTTTGCAACATCTGTGAGCTTACTTTTGGCACCTTTTGTTCCTTTGCAATGCAGCTGATTTCCTCACAGCCTATTTTTTGTAGAGACTAAAATTCCCGATTTTCTGCTTTTTTCAGTTGCATCTCATTTGAACCTATCTCCTTTCCAGAGTGTTTGTAAGCCTTTCTTTTGGGATTCGCAAGATTCCTTTTCCCTTCCCGAAAGGAAATTTCATTTCCTTTCGGGAAGGGAAAAGGAATCTTGCGATTTCAATGGGGACCAATAGAGGAATCTTTGGTGCATGTCCCTGCACTTGATGGCAGGCCATGCCTTTTGATGGCTTTGACTTTGGGAAATTTTTTTTTCTTTTTTTGGTTGTTTTCTGAAGTGTTCATGCCATGTCCCTCATATCTTGCCCCCTCAGTTGTGTCTTCCTCCTTGACTTTTCCCCTGCTTTTGCAACATTTGTGAGCTTAGTTTTGGCAAATTTTGATCCTTTGCACTGCACCTGATATAAACCCAGGCCACTTACTAAGAGTCATTAAATTTCCCAAATTTTCATTTTTTCTCCTTCAATTGCAATTCCTTTGATGGTGTCTCCATTCCAGCGTGTTGGTAAGTCCTTCTTTTCTGTTTTGGCCTTCAGTGGGGATCAATTTTGGCAAGCTTTGCTGCATGTGCCTGCCCTTGGTGGCGTATGGCCTGCCTGCATTTTGATGGCTTTCACTTTGGGAAAGATTTTTTCATTTTTTTTTTTTTAAATATTTTAAGTATTCATGCCATGTCCCTCATATCTTGCCCCGTAAGTTGTGTCTTCCTCCTTGACTTTTTCCCCTGCTTTTGCAACATCTGTGAGCTTAGTTTTGGCATCTTTTGGTCCTTTGCACAGCACCTGATATAAACCCAGGCCATTTTATTAGAGTCACTTAATTTCCAAAATTTTCTTTTTTCTCCTTCAAGTGCAATTCCTTTGATGTTGACTCCTTTCCAGCGTGTTTGTAGGTCCTGCTTTTCTGTTTTGGCCTTCAGTGGGGATCAATTTTGGCAAGCTTTGCTGCATGTGCCTGCCCTTGGTGGCATGTGGCCTGCCTGCATTTTGATGGCTTTGACTTTGGGAAAGATTTTTTCTTTTTCTTTTTTTTTAATATTTTAAGTATTCATGCCAAGTCCCTCATATCTTGCCCCCTAAGTTGTGTCTTCCTCCTTGACTTTTTCCCCTGCTTTTGCAACATCTGTGAGCTTAGTTTTGGCATCTTTTGGTCCTTTGCACTGCACCTGATATAAACCCAGGCCATTTTCTCAGAGTCACTAAATTTCCCATTTTTTTTTTTTTCCCTCCAATTGCAATTCCTTTGATGTTGACTCCTTTCCAGCGTGTTTGTAAGTCCTTCTTTTCTGTTTTGGCCTTCAGTGAGGATCAATTTTGGCAAGCTTTGCTGCATGTGCCTGCCCTTGGTAGCGTATGGCATGCCTGCATTTTGATGGCTTTGACTTTGGGAAAGATTTTTTCTTTTTTTTTTTTTTTTTATTATTTTAAGTATTCATGCCATGTCCCTCATATCTTGCCCCCTAAGTTGTGTCTTCCTCCTTGACTTTTTCCTCTGCTTTTGCAACATCTGTGAGCTTAGTTTTGGCACCTTTTGGTCCTTTGCAATGCAGCTGATTTCCTCACAGCCTATTTTTTGAAGAGACTAAATTTCCAGATTTTCTGCTTTTTTCAATTGCATTTCATTTGAACCAATCTCCTTTCCAGAGTGTTTGTAAGCCTTTCTTTTGGGATTCGCAAGATTCCTTTTCCCTTCCCGAAAGGAAATTTCATTTCCTTTCGGGAAGGGAAAAGGAATCTTGCGATTTCAATGGGGACCAATAGAGGAATCTTTGGTGCATGTCCCTGCACTTGATGGCAGGCCATGCCTTTTGATGGCTTTGACTTTGGGAAAGATTTTTTTCTTTTTTTGGTTGTTTTCTGAAGTGTTCATTCCATGTCCCTCATATCTTGCCCCCTAAGTTGTGTCTTCCTCCTTGACTTTTCCCCTGCCTTTGCAACATCTCTGAGCTTAGTTTTGGCATCTTTTGGTCCTTTGCACTGCACCTGATATAAACCCAGGCCATTTTCTTAGAGTCACTAAATTTCCAAAATTTTCTTTTTTTCTCCTCCAATTGCAATTCCTTTGATGTTGACTCCTTTCCAGCGTGTTTATAAGTCCTTCTTTTCTGTTTTGGCCTTCAGTGGGGATCAATTTTGGCAAGCTTTGCTGCATGTGCCTGTCTTTGGTGGCGTATGCCCTGCCTGCATTTTGATGGCTTTTACTTTGGGAAAGACTTTTTCTTTTTTATTTTTTTATTATTTTAAGTTTTCATGCCATGTCTCTCACATCTTGCCCCCTAAGTTGTGTCTTCCTCCTTGACTTTTTCCCCTGCTTTTGCAATATCTGTGAGCTTAGTTTTGGCATCTTTTGGTCCTTTGCACTGCACCTGATAAAACCCCAGGCCATTTTCTTGGAGTCACTAAATTTCCCACATTTTATTTTTGTCCTCCAATTGCAATTCCTTTCATGTTGACTCCTTTCCAGCGTGTTTGTAGGTCCTTCTTTTCTGTTTTGGCCTTCAGTGGGGATCAATTTTGGCAAGCTTTGCTGCATGTGCCTGCCCTTGCTGGCGTATGGCCTGCCTGCATTTTGATGGCTTTCACTTTGGGAAAGATTTTTTCATTTTTTTTTTTTTTAAATATTTTAAGTATTCATGCCATGTCCCTCATATCTTGCCCCCTAAGTTGTGTCTTCCTCCTTGACTTTTTCCCCTGCTTTTGCAACATCTGTGAGCTTAGTTTTGGCATCTTTTGGTCCTTTGCACAGCACCTGATATAAACCCAGGCCATTTTATTAGAGTCACTTAATTTCCAAAATTTTCTTTTTTCTCCTTCAAGTGCAATTCCTTTGATGTTGACTCCTTTCCAGCGTGTTTGTAGGTCCTGCTTTTCTGTTTTGGCCTTCAGGGGGATCAATTTTGGCAAGCTTTGCTGCATGTGCCTGCCCTTGGTGGCATGTGGCCTGCCTGCATTTTGATGGCTTTGACTTTGGGAAAGATTTTTTCTTTTTCTTTTTTTTAATATTTTAAGTATTCATGCCATGTCCCTCATATCTTGCTCCCTAAGTTGTGTCTTCCTCCTTGACTTTTTCCCCTGCTTTTGCAACATCTGTGAGCTTAGTTTTGGCATCTTTTGGTCCTTTGCACTGCACCTGATATAAACCCAGGCCATTTTCTTAGAGTCACTAAATTTCCCATTTTTTTTTTTTCCCCTCCAATTGCAATTCCTTTCATGTTGACTCCTTTCCAGCGTGTTTGTAGGTCCTTCTTTTCTGTTTTGGCCTTCAGTGGGGATCAATTTTGGCAAGCTTTGCTGCATGTGCCTGCCCTTGCTGGCGTATGGCCTGCCTGCATTTTGATGGCTTTGACTTTGGAAAGATTTTTTTCATTTTTTTTTTTTTTGTTTTAAGTATTCATGCTATGTCCTTCATATCTTGCCCCCTAAGTTGTGTCTTCCTCCTTGACTTTTTCCCCTGCTTTTGCAACATCTGTGAGCTTAGTTTTGCCACCTTTTGGTCCTTTGCAATGCAGCTGATTTCCTCACAGCCTATTTTTTGTAGAGACTAAAATTCCTGATTTTCTGCTTTTTTCAGTTGCATTTCATTTGAACCTATCTGCTTTCCAGAGTGTTTGTAAGCCTTTCTTTTGGGATTCGCAAGATTCCTTTTCCCTTCCCGAAAGGAAATTTCATTTCCTTTTGGGAAGGGAAAAGGAATCTTGCGATTTCAATGGGGACCAATAGAGGAATCTTTGGTGCATGTCCCTGCATTTGATGGCAGGCCATGTCTTTTGATCTCTTTGAATTTGGGAAAGATTTTTTTCTTTTTTTGGTTGTTTTCTGAAGTGTTCATGCCATGTCCTTCATATCTTGCCCCCTAAGTTGTGTCTTCCTCCTTGACTTTTTCCCCTGCTTTTGCAACATCTGTGTGCTTAGTTTTGGCACCTTTTGTTCCTTTGCAATGCAGCTGATTTCCTCACAGCCTATTTTTTTAGAGACTAAAATTCCAAATTTTCTGCTTTTTTCAATTGCATTTCATTTGAACCTATCTCATATCCAGGGTGTTTGTAAGCCTTTCTTTTGGGATTCGGAAGATTCCTTTTCCCTTCCCGAAAGGAAATTTCATTTCCTTTCGGGAAGGGAAAAGGAATCTTGCGATTTCAATGGGGACCAATAGAGGAATCTTTGGTGCATGTCCCTGCACTTGATGGCAGGCCATGCCTTTTGATGGCTTTGACTTTGGGAAGGGTTTTTTTCTTTTTTTGGTTGTTTTCTGAAGTGTTCATGCCATGTCCCTCATATCTTGCCCCCTAAGTTGTGTCTTCCTCCTTGACTTTTTCCCCTGCTTTTGCAACATCTGTGAGCTTAGTTTTGGCACCTTTTGGTCCTTTGCACTGCACCTGATAAAACCCCAGGCCACTTTCTAAGAGTCATTAAATTTCCCAAATTTTCTTTTTTTCTTCTCCAATTGCAATTCCTTTGATGGTGTCTCCATTCCAGCGTGTTTGTAGGTCCTTCTTTTCTGTTTTGGCCTTCAGTGGGGATCAATTTTGGCAAGCTTTGCTGCATGTGCCTGCCCTTGGTGGCGTATGGCCTGCCTGCATTTTGATGGCTTTGACTTTGGAAAGATTTTTTTTTTTTTTTTTTTTTTTTGTTTTAAGTATTCATGCCATGTCCTTCATATCTTGCTCCCTAAGTTGTGTCTTCCTCCTTGACTTTTTTCCCCTGCTTTTGCAACATCTGTGAGCTTAGTTTTGGCATCTTTTGGTCCTTTGCACTGCACCTGATATAAACCCAGGCCATTTTATTAGAGTCACTAAATTTCCAAAATTTTCTTTTTTCTCATTCAAGTGCAATTCCTTTGATTTTGACTCCTTTCCAGCGTGTTTGTAGGTCCTTCTTTTCTGTTTTGGCCTTCAGTGCGGATCAATTTTGGCAAGCTTTGCTGCATGTGCCTGCCCTTGCTGGCATATGGCCTGCCTGCATTTTGATGGCTTTGACTTTGGGAAAGATTTTTTTCCTTTTTTTTTTTTTTTTTATTGTTTTTGGTATTCATCCCATGTCCCTCATATCTTGCCCCCTAAGTTGTGTCTTCCTCCTTGACTTTTTCCCCTGCTTTTGCAACATCTGTGAGCTTACTTTTGGCACCTTTTGTTCCTTTGCAATGCAGCTGATTTCCTCACAGCCTATTTTTTGTAGAGACTAAAATTCCCGATTTTCTGCTTTTTTCAATTGCATTTCATTTGAACCTATCTCCTTTCCAGAGTGTTTGTAAGCCTTTCTTTTGGGATTCGCAAGATTCCTTTTCCCTTCCCGAAAGGAAATTTCATTTCCTTTCGCGAAGGGAAAAGGAATCTTGCGATTTCAATGGGGACCAATAGAGGAATCTTTGGTGCATGTCCCTGCACTTGATGGCAGGCCATGCCTTTTGATGGCTTTGACTTTGGGAAAGATTTTTTTCTTTTTTTTGTTGTTTTCTGAAGTGTTCATGCCATGTCCCTCATATCTTGCCCCCTAAGTTGTGTCTTCCTCCTTGACTTTTTCCTCTGCTTTTGCAACATCTGTGAGCTTAGTTTTGGCATCTTTTGGTCCTTCGCACTGCACCTGCTAAAACCCCAGGCCACATTCTAAGAGTCATTAAATTTCCCAAATTTTATTTTTTTCTCCTCCAATTGCAATTCCTTTGATGGTGTCTCCATTCCAGCGTGTTTGTAGGTCCTTCTTTTCTGTTTTGGCCTTCAGTGGGGATCAATTTTGGCAAGCTTTGCTGCATGTGCCTGCCCTTGGTGGCGTATGGCCTGCCTGCATTTTGATGGCTTTGACTTTGGAAAGATTTTTTTTCATTTTTTTTTTTTTTGTTTTAAGTATTCATGCCATGTCCTTCATACCTTGCCCCCTAAGTTGTGTCTTCCTCCTTGACTTTTTCCCCTGCTTTTGCAACATCTGTGAGCTTGGTTTTGGCACCTTTTGGTCCTTTGCAGTGCAGCTGATTTCCTCACAGCTTTTTTTATGAAGAGACTAAAATTCCAGATTTTCTGCTTTTTTCAATTGCATTTCATTTGAACCTATCTCCTTTCCAGAGTGTTTGTAAGCCTTTCTTTTGGGATTCCCAAGATTCCTTTTCCCTTCCCGAAAGGAAATTTCATTTCCTTTCGGGAAGGGAAAAGGAATCTTGCGATTTCAATGGGGACCAATAGAGGAATCTTTGGTGCATGTCCCTGCACTTGATGGCAGGCCATGCCTTTTGATGGCTTTGACTTTGGGAAAGAGTTTTTTCTTTTTTTGGTTGTTTTCTGAAGTGTTCATGCCAAGTCCCTCATATCTTGCCCCCTAAGTTGTGTCTTCCTACTTGGCTTTTTCCCCTGCTTTTGCAACATCTGTCAGCTTAGTTTTTGCATCTTTTGATCCTTTGCACTGCACCTGATAAAACCCCAGGCCATTTTCTTAGACTCACTAAATTTCCAAAATTTTCTTTTTTTCGCCTCCAATTGCAATTCCTTTGATGTTGACTCCTTTCCAGCGTGTTTGTAGGTCCTTCTTTTCTGTTTTGGCCTTCAGTGGGGATCAATTTTGGCAAGTTTTGCTGCATGTGCCTGTCCTTGCTGGCGTATGGCCTGCCTGCATTTTGATGGCTTTGACTTTGGGAAAGATTTTTTCTTTTTTTTTTTTTTTAATATTTTAATTATTCATGCCATGTCCCTCATATCTTGCCCCCTAAGTTGTGTCTTCCTCCTTGACTTTTTCCCCTGCTTTTGCAACATCGGTGAGCTTAGTTTTGGCACTTTTTGGTCCTTTGCAATGCACCTGATATAAACCCAGGCCAGTTTTTTGGAGTCAGTAATTTCGCAAATTTTCTTTTTTTCTCCTCCAATTGCAAATCGTTTGATGTTGTCTCCATTCCAGCGTGTTTGTAGGTCCTTCTTTTCTGTTTTGGCCTTCAGTGGGGATCAATTTTGGCAAGCTTTGCTGCATGTGCCTGCCCTTGCTGGCGTATGGCCTGCCTGCATTTTGATGGCTTTGACTTTGGAAAGATTTTTTTTAATTTTTTTTTTTTTTGATTTAAGTACTCATGCTATGTCCTTCATATCTTGCCCCCTAAGTTGTGTCTTCCTCCTTGACTTTTTCCCCTGCTTTTGCAACATCTGTGTGCTTAGTTTTGGCACCTTTTGTTCTTTGCAATGCAGCTGATTTCCTCACAGCCTATTTTTTGAAGAGACTAAAATTCCCGATTTTCTGCTTTTTTCAATTGCATTTCATTTGAACCTATCTCTTTTCCAGAGTGTTTGTAAGCCATTCTTTTGGGATTTGCAAGATTCCTTTTCCCTTCCGGAAAGGAAATTTCATTTCCTTTCGGGAAGGGAAAAGGAATCTTGCGATTTCAATGGGGACCAATAGAGGAATCTTTGGTGCATGTCCCTGCACTTGATGGCAGGCCATGCCTTTTGATGGCTTTGACTTTGGGAAAGATTTTTTTCTTTTTTTGGTTGTTTTCTGAAGTGTTCATGCCATGTCCCTCATATCTTGCCCCCTAAGTTGTGTCTTCCTCCTTGACTTTTTCCCCTGCTTTTGCAACATCTGTCAGCTTAGTTTTTGCATCTTTTGATCCTTTGCACTGCACCTGATAAAACCCCAGGCCATTTTCTTAGACTCACTAAATTTCCAAAATTTTCTTTTTTTCGCCTCCAATTGCAATTCCTTTGATGTTGACTCCTTTCCAGCGTGTTTGTAGGTCCTTCTTTTCTGTTTTGGCCTTCAGCGGGGATCAATTTTTGCAAGTTTTGCTGCATGTGCCTGTCCTTGCTGGCGTATGGCCTGCCTGCATTTTGATGGCTTTGACTTTGGGAAAGATTTTTTCTTTTTTTTTTTTTTAATATTTTAATTATTCATGCCATGTCCCTCATATCTTGCCCCCTAAGTTGTGTCTTCCTCCTTGACTTTTTCCCCTGCTTTTGAAACATCGGTCAGCTTAGTTTTGGCACCTTCTGGTCCTTTGCAATGCACCTGATATAAACCCAGGCCAGTTTTTTGGAGTCAGTAATTTCCCAAATTTTCTTTTTTTCTCCTCCAATTGCAAATCCTTTGATGTTGTCTCCATTCCAGCGTGTTTGTAGGTCCTTCTTTTCTGTTTTGGCCTTCAGTGGGGATCAATTTTGGCAAGCTTTGCTGCATGTGCCTGCCCTTGCTGGCGTATGGCCTGCCTGCATTTTGATGGCTTTGACTTTGGAAAGATTTTTTTCATTTTTTTTTTTTTTTTTTAAGTACTCATGCTATGTCCTTCATATCTTGCCCCCTAAGTTGTGTCTTCCTCCTTGACTTTTTCCCCTGCTTTTGCAACATCTGTGAGCTTACTTTTGGCACCTTTTGTTCTTTGCAATGCAGCTGATTTCCTCACAGCCTATTTTTTGTAGAGACTAAAATACCCGATTTTCTGCTTTTTTCAATTGCATTTCATTTGAACCTATCTCTTTTCCAGAGTGTTTGTAAGCCTTTCTTTTGGGATTCGCAAGATTCCTTTTCCCTTCCCGAAAGGAAATTTCATTTCCTTTCGGGAAGGGAAAAGCAATCTTGCGATTTCAATGGGGACCAATAGAGGAATCTTTGGTGCATGTCCCTGCACTTGATGGCAGGCCATGCCTTTTGATGGCTTTGACTTTGGGAAAGATTTTTTTCTTTTTTTGGTTGTTTTCTGAAGTGTTCATGCCATGTCCCTCATATCTTGCCCCCTAAGTTGTGTCTTCCTCCTTGACTTTTTCCCCTGCTTTTGCAACATCTGTCAGCTTAGTTTTTGCATCTTTTGATCCTTTGCACTGCACCTGATAAAACCCCAGGCCATTTTCTTAGACTCACTAAATTTCCAAAATTTTCTTTTTTTCGCCTCCAATTGCAATTCCTTTGATGTTGACTCCTTTCCAGCGTGTTTGTAGGTCCTTCTTTTCTGTTTTGGCCTTCAGTGCGGATCAATTTTGGCAAACTTTGCTGCATGTGCCTGCCCTTGCTGGCGTATGGCCTGCCTGCATTTTGATGGCTGTCACTTTGGGAAAGATTTTTTCTTTTTTTTTTTTTTTTAATATTTTAAGTATTCATGCCATGTCCCTCATATCTTGCCCCCTAAGTTGTGTCTTCCTCCTTGACTTTTTCCCCTGCTTTTGCAACATCTGTGAGCTTAGTTTTGGCACCTTTTGGTCCTTTGCAATGCAGCTGATTTCCTCACAGCCTATTTTTTGAAGAGACTAAAATTCCAGATTTTCTCCTTTTTTCAATTGCATTTCATTTGAACCTATCTCCTTTCCAGAGTGTTTGTAAGCCTTTCTTTTGGGGTCCGCAAGATTCCTTTTCCCTTCCCGAAAGGAAATTTCATTTCCTTTCGGAAAGGGAAAAGGAATCTTGCGATTTCAATGGGGACCAATAGAGGAATCTTTGGTGCATGTCCCTGCACTTGATGGCAGGCCATGCCTTTTGATGGCTTTGACTTTGGGAAGGATGTTTTTCTTTTTTTGGTTGATTTCTGAAGTGTTCATGCCATGTCCCTCATATCTTGCCCCCTAAGTTGTGTCTTCCTCCTTGACTTTTTCCCCTGCTTTTCCAAAATCTGTGAGCTTAGTTTTGGAAACTTTTGATGCTTTGCACTGCACCTGATATAAACCCAGGCCACTTTCTAAGAGACATTAAATTTCCCAAATTTTCTCTTTTTCTCCTCCAATTGCAATTCCTTTGATGGTGTCTCCATTCCAGCGTGTTTGTAAGTCCTTCTTTTCTGTTTTGGCCTTCAGTGGGGATCAATTTTGGCAAGCTTTGCTGCATGTGCCTGCCCTTGGTGGCATATGGCCTGCCTGCATTTTGATGGCTTTGACTTTGGGAAAGATTTTGTGTTTTTTTTTTTTTTTTATTATTGTAAGTGTTCATGCCATGTCTCTCCTATCTTGCTCCCTAAGTTGTGTCTTCCTCCTTGACTTTTTCCCCTGCTTTTGCAACATCTGTGAGCTTAGTTTTGGCATCTTTTGGTCCTTTGCACTGCACCTGATAAAACCCCAGGCCATTTTCTTAGAGTCACTGAATTTCCCAAGTTTTTTATTTCTCCTCCAATTGCAATTCCTTTGATGGTGTCGCCATTCCAGCGTGTTTGTAAGTCCTTCTTTTCTGTTTTGGCCTTCAGTGGGGATCAATTTTGGCAAGCTTTGCTGCATGTGCCTGCCCTTGGTGGCGTATGGCCTGCCTGCATTTTGATGGCTTTGACGTTGGGAAAGAGTTTTTCTTTTTTTTTTTTTTTTTTGTTATAAGTATTCATGCCATATCCCTCATATCTTGCCCCCTGAGTTGTGTCTTCCTCCTTGACTTTTTCCCCTGCTTTTGCAACATCTGTGAGCTTAGTTTTGCCAACTTTTGGTCCTTTGCAGTGCAGCTGATTTCCTCACAGCTTTTTTTATGAAGAGATTAAAATTCCCGATTTTCTGCTTTTTTCAATTTCATTTCATTTGAACCTATCTCCTTTCCAGAGTGTTTGTAAGCCTTTCTTTTGGGATTCGCAAGATTCCTTTTCCCTTCCCGAAAGGAAATTTCATTTCCTTTCGGGACGGGAAAAGGAATCTTGCAATTTCAATGGGGACCAATAGAGGAATCTTTGGTGCATGTCCCTGCACTTGATGGCGGGCCATGCCTTTTGATGGCTTTGACTTTGGGAAAGATTTTTTTCTTTTTTTGGTTGTTTTCTGAAGTGTTCATGCCATGTCCCTCATATCTTGCCCCCTAAGTTGTGTCTTCCTCCTTGACTTTTTCCCCTGCTTTTGCAACATCTGTCAGCTTAGTTTTTGCATCTTTTGATCCTTTGCACTGCACCTGATAAAACCCCAGGCCATTTTCTTAGACTCACTAAATTTCCAAAATTTTCTTTTTTTCTCCTCCAATTGCAATTCCTTTGATGTTGACTCCTTTCCAGCGTGTTTGTAGGTCCTTCTTTTCTGTTTTGGCCTTCAGTGGGGATCAATTTTGGCAAGTTTTGCTGCATGTGCCTGTCCTTGCTGGCGTATGGCCTGCGTGCATTTTGATGGCTTTGACTTTGGGAAAGATTTTTTCTTTTTTTTTTTTTTAATATTTTAATTATTCATGCCATGTCCCTCATATCTTGCCCCCTAAGTTGTGTCTTCCTCCTTGACTTTTTCCCCTGCTTTTGCAACATCGGTGAGCTTAGTTTTGGCACCTTTTGGTCCTTTGCAATGCACCTGATATAAACCCAGGCCAGTTTTTTGGAGTCAGTAATTTCCCAAATTTTCTTTTTTTCTCCTCCAATTGCAAATCGTTTGATGTTGTCTCCATTCCAGCGTGTTTGTAGGTCCTTCTTTTCTGTTTTGGCCTTCAGTGTGGATCAATTTTGGCAAGCTTTGCTGCATGTGCTTGGCCTTGGTGGCATATGGCCTGCCTGCATTTTGATGGCTTCGACCTTGGAAAGATTTTTTTCATTTTTTTTTTTTTTTGTTTTAAGTACTCATGCTATGTCCTTCATATCTTGCCCCCTAAGTTGTGTCTTCCTCCTTGACTTTTTCCCCTGCTTTTGCAACATCTGTGTGCTTAGTTTTGCCACCTTTTGTTCCTTTGCAATGCAGCTGATTTCCTCACAGCCTATTTTTTGTAGAGACTAAAATTCCCGATTTTCTGCTTTTTTCAATTGCATTTCATTTGAACCTGTCTCTTTTCCAGAGTGTTTGTAAGCCTTTCTTTTGGGATTCGCAAGATTCCTTTTCCCTTCCGGAAAGGAAATTTCATTTCCTTTCGGGAAGGGAAAAGGAATCTTGCGATTTCAATGGGGACCAATAGAGGAATCTTTGGTGCATGTCCCTGCACTTGATGGCAGGCCATGCCTTTTGATGGCTTTGACTTTGGGAAAGATTTTTTTCTTTTTTTGGTTGTTTTCTGAAGTGTTCATGCCATGTCCCTCATATCTTGCCCCCTAAGTTGTGTCTTCCTCCTTGACTTGTTCCTGTGCTTTTGCAACATCTGTGAGCTTAGTGTTGGCACAATTTGATCCTTTGCACTGCACATGATATAAACCCAGGCCAGTTTTTTAGAGTCAGTAATTTCCCAAATTTTCTTTTTTTCTCCTCCAATTGCAATTCCTTTGATGGTGTCTCCATTCCAGCGTGTTTGTAAGGTCCTTCTTTTCTGTTTTGGCCTTCAGTGGGGTTCAATTTTGGCAAGCTTTGCTGCATGTGCCTGCCCTTGCTGGCGTATGGCCTGCCTGCATTTTGATGGCTGTCACTTTGGGAAAGATTTTTTCTTTTTTTTTTTTTTTTAATATTTTAAGTATTCATGCCATGTCCCTCATATCTTGCCCCCTAAGTTGTGTCTTCCTCCTTGACTTTTTCCCCTGCTTTTGCAACATCTGTGAGCTTAGTTTTGGCATCTTTTGGTCCTTTGCACTGCGCCTGATATAAATCCAGGCCATTTTCTTAGAGTCACTAAATTTCCCAAATTTTTTTTTTTCTCCTCCAATTGCAATTCCTTTGATGTTGACTCCTTTCCAGCGTGTTTGTAGGTCCTTCTTTTCTGTTTTGGCCTTCAGTGGAGATCAATTTTGGCAAGCTTTGCTGCATGTGCCTGCCCTTGGTGGCGTATGGCCTGCCTGCATTTTGATGGCTTTGACTTTAGGAAAGATTTTTTTATTTTATTTTTTTTTTGTTTTAATTATTCATACCACGTCCCTCATATCTTGCCCCCTAAGTTGTGTCTTCCTCCTTGACTTTTTCCCCTGCTTTTGCAACATCGGTGAGCTTAGTTTTGGCACATTTTGGTCCTTTGCACTGCACCTGATATAAACCCAGGCCAGTTTTTTAGAGTCAGTAATTTCCCAAATTTTCTTTTTTTCTCCTCCAATTGCAAATCCTTTGATGTTGTCTCCATTCCAGCGTGTTTATAAGTCCTTCTTTTCTGTTTTGGACTTCAGTGGGTATCAATTTTGGCAAGCTTTGCTGCATGTGCCTGCCCTTGGTGGCGTATGGCCTGCCTGCATTTTGATGGCTGTCACTTTGGGAAAGATTTTTTCATTTTTTTTTTTTTTTTAATATTTTAAGTATTCATGTCATGTCCCTCATATCTTGCCCCCTAAGTTGTGTCTTCCTCCTTGACTTTTTCCCCTGTTTTGCAACATCTGTCAGCTTAGTTTTTGCATCTTTTGATCCTTTGCACTGCACCTGATAAAACCCCAGGCCATTTTCTTAGACTCACTAAATTTCCAAAATTTTCTTTTTTTCGCCTCCAATTGCAATTCCTTTGATGTTGACTCCTTTCCAGCGTGTTTGTAGGTCCTTCTTTTCTGTTTTGGCCTTCAGTGCGGATCAATTTTGGCAAACTTTGCTGCATGTGCCTGCCCTTGGTGGCGTATGGCCTGCCTGCATTTTGATGGCTGTCACTTTGGGAAAGATTTTTTCTTTTTTTTTTTTTTTTAATATTTTAAGTATTCATGCCATGTCCCTCATATCTTGCCCCCTAAGTTGTGTCCTCCTCCTTGACTTTTTCCCCTGCTTTTGCAACATCTGTGAGCTTAGTTTTGGCACCTTTGGTCCTTTGCAATGCAGCTGATTTCCTCACAGCCTATTTTTTGAAGAGACTAAAATTCCAGATTTTCTCCTTTTTTCAATTGCATTTCATTTGAACCTATCTCCTTTCCAGAGTGTTTGTAAGCCTTTCTTTTGGGGTCCGCAAGATTCCTTTTCCCTTCCCGAAAGGAAATTTCATTTCCTTTCGGAAAGGGAAAAGGAATCTTGCGATTTCAATGGGGACCAATAGAGGAATCTTTGGTGCATGTCCCTGCACTTGATGGCAGGCCATGCCTTTTGATGGCTTTGACTTTGGGAAGGATGTTTTTCTTTTTTTGGTTGATTTATGAAGTGTTCATGCCATGTCCCTCATATCTTGCCCCCTAAGTTGTGTCTTCCTCCTTGACTTTTTCCCCTGCTTTTCCAAAATCTGTGAGCTTAGTTTTGGAAACTTTTGATGCTTTGCACTGCACCTGATATAAACCCAGGCCACTTTCTAAGAGACATTAAATTTCCCAAATTTTCTTTTTTTCTCCTCCAATTGCAATTCCTTTGATGGTGTCTCCATTCCAGCGTGTTTGTAAGTCCTTCTTTTCTGTTTTGGCCTTCAGTGGGGATCAATTTTGGCAAGCTTTGCTGCATGTGCCTGCCCTTGGTGGCATATGGCCTGCCTGCATTTTGATGGCTTTGACTTTGGGAAAGATTTTTTGTTTTTTTTTTTTTTTTATTATTGTAAGTGTTCATGCCATGTCTCTCCTATCTTGCTCCCTAAGTTGTGTCTTCCTCCTTGACTTTTTCCCCTGCTTTTGCAACATCTGTGAGCTTAGTTTTGGCATCTTTTGGTCCTTTGCACTGCACCTGATAAAACCCCAGGCCATTTTCTTAGAGTCACTGAATTTCCCAAGTTTTTTATTTCTCCTCCAATTGCAATTCCTTTGATGGTGTCGCCATTCCAGCGTGTTTGTAAGTCCTTCTTTTCTGTTTTGGCCTTCAGTGGGGATCAATTTTGGCAAGCTTTGCTGCATGTGCCTGCCCTTGCTGGCGTATGGCCTGCCTGCATTTTGATGGCTTTGACGTTGGGAAAGAGTTTTTCTTTTTTTTTTTTTTTTTTGTTATAAGTATTCATGCCATATCCCTCATATCTTGTCCCCTGAGTTGTGTCTTCCTCCTTCACTTTTTCCCCTGCTTTTGCAACATCTGTGAGCTTAGTTTTGCCAACTTTTGGTCCTTTGCAGTGCAGCTGATTTCCTCACAGCTTTTTTTATGAAGAGATTAAAATTCCCGATTTTCTGCTTTTTTCAATTTCATTTCATTTGAACCTATCTCCTTTCCAGAGTGTTTGTAAGCCTTTCTTTTGGGATTCGCAAGATTCCTTTTCCCTTCCCGAAAGGAAATTTCATTTCCTTTCGGGACGGGAAAAGGAATCTTGCAATTTCAATGGGGACCAATAGAGGAATCTTTGGTGCATGTCCCTGCACTTGATGGCGGGCCATGCCTTTTGATGGCTTTGACTTTGGGAAAGATTTTTTTCTTTTTTTGGTTGTTTTCTGAAGTGTTCATGCCATGTCCCTCATATCTTGCCCCCTAAGTTGTGTCTTCCTCTTTGACTTTTTCCCCTGCTTTTGCAACATCTGTCAGCTTAGTTTTTGCATCTTTTGATCCTTTGCACTGCACCTGATAAAACCCCAGGACATTTTCTTAGACTCACTAAATTTCCAAAATTGTCTTTTTTTCTCCTCCAATTGCAATTCCTTTGATGTTGACTCCTTTCCAGCGTGTTTGTAGGTCCTTCTTTTCTGTTTTGGCCTTCAGTGGGGATCAATTTTGGCAAATTTTGCTGCATGTGCCTGTCCTTGGTGGCGTATGGCCTGCGTGCATTTTGATGGCTTTGACTTTGGGAAAGATTTTTTCTTTTTTTTTTTTTAATATTTTAATTATTCATGCCATGTCCCTCATATCTTGCCCCCTAAGTTGTGTCTTCCTCCTTGACTTTTTCCCCTGCTTTTGCAACATCGGTGAGCTTAGTTTTGGCACCTTTTGGTCCTTTGCAATGCACCTGATATAAACCCAGGCCAGTTTTTTGGAGTCAGTTATTTCCCAAATTTTCTTTTTTTCTCCTCCAATTGCAAATCGTTTGATGTTGTCTCCATTCCAGCGTGTTTGTAGGTCCTTCTTTTCTGTTTTGGCCTTCAGTGGGGATCAATTTTGGCAAGCTTTGCTGCATGTGCTTGGCCTTGGTGGCATATGGCCTGCCTGCATTTTGATGGCTTCGACCTTGGAAAGATTTTTTTCATTTTTTTTTTTTTTTGTTTTAAGTACTCATGCTATGTCCTTCATATCTTGCCCCCTAAGTTGTGTCTTCCTCCTTGACTTTTTCCCCTGCTTTTGCAACATCTGTGTGCTTAGTTTTGCCACCTTTTGTTTCTTTGCAATGCAGCTGATTTCCTCACAGCCTATTTTTTGTAGAGACTAAAATTCCCGATTTTCTGCTTTTTTCAATTGCATTTCATTTGAACCTGTCTCTTTTCCAGAGTGTTTGTAAGCCTTTCTTTTGGGATTCGCAAGATTCCTTTTCCCTTCCGGAAAGGAAATTTCATTTCCTTTCGGGAAGGGAAAAGGAATCTTGCGATTTCAATGGGGACCAATAGAGGAATCTTTGGTGCATGTCCCTGCACTTGATGGCAGGCCATGCCTTTTGATGGCTTTGACTTTGGGAAAGATTTTTTTCTTTTTTTGGTTGTTTTCTGAAGTGTTCATGCCATGTCCCTCATATCTTGCCCCCTAAGTTGTGTCTTCCTCCTTCACTTGTTCCTGTGCTTTTGCAACATCTGTGAGCTTAGTGTTGGCACAATTTGATCCTTTGCACTGCACATGATATAAACCCAGGCCAGTTTTTTAGAGTCAGTAATTTCCCAAATTTTCTTTTCTTCTCCTACAATTGCAATTCCTTTGATGGTGTCTCCATTCCAGCGTGTTTGTAAGGTCCTTCTTTTCTGTTTTGGCCTTCAGTGGGGATCAATTTTGGCAAGCTTTGCTCAATGTGCCCGCCCTTGCTGGCGTATGGCCTGCCTGCATTTTGATGGCTGTCACTTTGGGAAAGATTTTTTCTTTTTTTTTTTTTTTTAATATATTAAGTATTCATGCCATGTCCCTCATATCTTGCCCCCTAAGTTGTGTCTTCCTCCTTGACTTTTTCCCCTGCTTTTGCAACATCTGTGAGCTTAGTTTTGGCATCTTTTGGTCCTTTGCACTGCGCCTGATATAAATCCAGGCCATTTTCTTAGAGTCACTAAATTTCCCAAATTTTTTTTTTTCTCCTCCAATTGCAATTCCTTTGATGTTGACTCCTTTCCAGCGTGTTTGTAGGTCCTTCTTTTCTGTTTTGGCCTTCAGTGGAGATCAATTTTGGCAAGCTTTGCTGCATGTGCCTGCCCTTGGTGGCGTATGGCCTGCCTGCATTTTGATTGCTTTGACTTTGGGAAAGATTTTTTTATTTTATTTTTTTTTTGTTTTAATTATTCATACCACGTCCCTCATATCTTGCCCCCTAAGTTGTGTCTTCCTCCTTGACTTTTTCCCCTGCTTTTGCAACATCGGTGAGCTTAGTTTTGGCACATTTTGGTCCTTTGCACTGCACCTGATATAAACCCAGGCCAGATTTTTAGAGTCAGTAATTTCCCAAATTTTCTTTTTTTCTCCTCCAATTGCAAATCCTTTGATGTTGTCTCCATTCCAGCGTGTTTATAAGTCCTTCTTTTCTGTTTTGGACTTCAGTGGGGATCAATTTTGGCAAGCTTTGCTGCATGTGCCTGCCCTTGGTGGCGTATGGCCTGCCTGCATTTTGATGGCTGTCACTTTGGGAAAGATTTTTTCATTTTTTTTTTTTTTTTAATATTTTAAGTATTCATGTCATGTCCCTCATATCTTGCCCCCTAAGTTGTGTCTTCCTCCTTGACTTTTTCCCCTGCTTTTGCATCATCTGTGAGCTTAGTTTTGGCACCTTTTGGTCCTTTGCAATGCAGCTCATTTCCTCACAGCCTATTTTTTGAAGAGACTAAAATTCCAGATTTTCTGCTTTTTTCAATTGCATTTCATTTGAACCTATCTCCTTTCCAGAGTGTTTGTAAGCCTTTCTTTTGGGATTCGCAAGATTCCTTTTCCCTTCCCGAAAGGAAATTTCATTTCCTTTCGGAAAGGGAAAAGGAATCTTGCGATTTCAATGGGGACCAATAGAGGAATCTTTGGTGCATGTCCCTGCACTTGATGGCAGGCCATGCCTCTTGATGGCTTTGACTTTGGGAAAGATTTTTTTCTTTTTTTGGTTGTTTTCTGAAGTGTTCATGCCATGTCCCTCATATCTTGCCCCCTAAGTTGTGTCTTCCTCCTTGACTTTTTCCCCTGCTTTTGCAACATCTGTGAGCTTAGTTTTGGCATCTTTTGATCCTTTGCACTGCACCTCATAAATCCCCAGGCCACTTTCTAAGAGTCATTAAATTTCCCAAATTTTCTTTTTTTCCCCTTCAATTGCAATTCCTTTGATGGTGTCTCCATTCCAGCGTGTTTTTAGGTCCTTCTTTTCTGTTTTGGCCTTCAGTGGGGATCAATTTTGGCAAGCTTTGCTGCATGTGCCTGCCCTTGCTGGCGTATGGCCTGCCTGCATTTTGATGGCTGTCACTTTGGGAAATTTTTTTTCATTTTTTTTTTTTTAATATTTTAATTATTCATGCCATGTCCCTCATATCTTGCCCCCTAAGTTGTGTCTTCCTCCTTCACTTTTTCCCCTGCTTTTGCAACATCTGTGAGCTTAGTTTTTGCATCTTTTGGTCCTTTGCACTGCACCTGAGATAAACGCAGGCCATTTTCTTAGAGTCACTAAATTTCCCGAAATTTCTCTTTTTTTTCTCCACTTGCAATTCCTTTGATGTTGACTCCTTTCCAGCGTGTTTGTAGGTCCTTCTTTTCTGTTTTGGCCTTCAGTGGGGATCAATTTTGGCAAGCTTTGCTGCATGTGCCTGCCCTTGGTGGCGTATGGCCTGCCTGCATTTTGATGGCTTTGACTTTGGGAAATATTTTTTCTTTTTTTTTTTTTTTGTTTTAAGTATTCATGCCATGTCCCTCATATCTTGCCCCCTAAGTTGTGTCTTCCTCCTTGACTTTTTCCCCTGCTTTTGCAACATCTGTGAGCTTAGTTTTGGCACCTTTTGGTCCTTTGAAATGCAGCTGATTTCCTCTCAGCCTTTTTTTTAAAGAGACTAAGCTTCCCGATTTTCTGCGTTTTTCAATTGCATCTCATTTGAACCTATCTCCTTTCCAGAGTGTTTGTAAGCCTTTCTTTTGGGATTCGCAAGATTCCTTTTCCCTTCCCGAAAGGAAAATTCATTTCCTTTCGGGAAGGGAAAAGGAATCTTGCGATTTCAATGGGGACCAATAGAGGAATCTTTGGTGCATGTCTCTGCACTTGATGGCAGGCCATGCCTTTTGATGGCTTTGACTTTGGGAAGGATTTTTTTCTTTTTTTGGTTGTTTTCTGAAGTGTTCATGCCATGTCCCTCCTATCTTGCCCCCTAAGTTTTGTCTTCCTCCTTGACTTTTTCCCCTGCTTTTGCAACATCTGTCAGCTTAGTTTTGGCATCTTTTGGTCCTTTGCACTGCACATGATATACTGCCAGGCCATTTTCTTAGAGTCACTAAATTTCACAATTTTTCTTTTTTTCTCCTCCAATTGCAATTCCTTTGATGTTGACTCCTTTCCAGCGTGTTTGTACGTCCTTCTTTTCTGTTTTGGCCTTCAGTGGGGATCAATTTTGGCAAGCTTTGCTGCATGTGCCTGCCCTTGGTGGCGTATGGCCTGCCTGCATTTTTATTGCTTTGACTTTGGGAAAGATTTTTTCATATTTTTTTTTTTTTAATATTTTAAGTATTCATGCCATGTCCCTCATATCTTGCCCCCTAAGTTGTGTCTTCCTCCTTGACTTTTTCCCCTGCTTTTGCAACATCTGTGAGCTTAGTTTTGGCACCTTTTGGTCCTTTGCACTGCGCCTGATATAAATCCAGGCCATTTTCTTAGAGTCACTAAATTTCCCAAATTTTCTTTTTTTCTCCTCCAATTGCAATTCCTTTGATGTTGACTCCTTTCCAGCGTGTTTGTAGGTCCTTCTTTTCTGTTTTGGCCTTCAGTGGAGATCAATTTTGGCAAGCTTTGCTGCATGTGCCTGCCCTTGGTGGTGTATGGCCTGCCTGCATTTTGATGGCTTTGACTTTGGGAAAGATTTTTTTTTTTTTTTTTTTTTTTTGTTTTAAGTATTCATACCATGTCCCTCATATCTTGCCCCCTAAGTTGTGTCTTCCTCCTTGACTTTTTCCCCTGCTTTTGCAACATCGGTGAGCTTAGTTTTGGCACCATTTGGTCCTTTGCACTGCACCTGATATAAACCCAGGCCAGTTTTTTAGAGTCAGTAATTTCCCAAATTTTCTTTTTTTCTCCTCCAATTGCAAATCCTTTGATGTTGTCTCCATTCCAGCGTGTTTGTTGGTCCTTTTTTACTGTTTTGGCCTTCAGTGGGGATCAATTTTGGCAAGCTTTGCTGCATGTGCCTGCCCTTGGTGGCGTATGGCCTGCCTGCATTTTGATTGCTTAGACTTTGGGAAAGATTTTTTTCCTTTTTTTTTTTTTTTTTATGTTTTAGGTATTCATGCCATGTCCCTCATATCTTGCCCCCTAAGTTGTGTCTTCCTCCTTGACTTTTTCCCCTGCTTTTGCAACATCTGTGAGCTTACTTTTGGCACCTTTTGTTCCTTTGCAATGCAGCTGATTTCCTCACAGCCTATTTTTTGTAGAGACTAAAATTCCCGATTTTCTGCTTTTTTCAATTGCATTTCATTTGAACCTATCTCCTTTCCAGAGTGTTTGTAAGCCTTTCTTTTGTGATTCGCAAGATTCCTTTTCCCTTCCCGATAGGAAATTTCATTTCCTTTCGGGAAGGGAAAAGGAATCTTGCGATTTCAATGGGGACCAATAGAGGAATCTTTGGTGCATGTCCCTGCACTTGATGGCAGGCCATGCCTTTTGATGGCTTTGACTTTGGGAAAGATTTTTTTCTTTTTTTGGTTGTTTTCTGAAGTATTCATGCCATGTCCCTCATATCTTGCCCCCTAAGTTTTGTCTTCCTCCTTGACTTGTTCCTCTGCTTTTGCAACATCTGTGAGCTTAGTTTTGGCACAATTTGATCCTTTGCACTGCACATGTTATAAACCCAGGGCAGTTTTTTAGAGTCAGTAATTTCCCAAATTTTCTTTTTTTCTCCTCCAATAGCAATTCCTTTGATGGTGTCTCCATTCCAGCGTGTTTATAAGTCCTTCTTTTCTGTTTTGGCCTTCAGTGGGGATCAATTTTGGCAAGCTTTGCTGCATGTGCCTGCCCTTGGTGGCGTATGGCCTGCCTGCATTTTGATGGCTGTCACTTTGGGAAAGATTTTTTCATTTTTTTTTTTTTTTAATATTTTAAGTATTCATGTCATGTCCCTCATATCTTGCCCCCTAAGTTGTGTCTTCCTCCTTGACTTTTTCCCCTGCTTTTGCAACATCTGTGAGCTTAGTTTTGGCACCTTTTGGTCCTTTGCAATGCAGCTGATTTCCTCACAGCCTATTTTTTGAAGAGACTAAAATTCCAGATTTTCTGCTTTTTCAATTGCATTTCATTTGAACCTATCTCCTTTCCAGAGTGTTTGTAAGCCTTTCTTTTGGGATTCGCAAGATTCCTTTTCCCTTCCCGAAAGGAAATTTCATTTCCTTTCGGGAAGGGAAAAGGAATCTTGCGATTTCAATGGGGACCAATAGAGGAATCTTTGGTGCATGTCCCTGCACTTGATGGCAGGCCATGCCTTTTGATGGCTTTGACTTTGGGAAAGATTTTTTTCTTTTTTTGGTTGTTTTCTGAAGTGTTCATGCCATGTCCCTCATATCTTGCCCCCTAAGTTGTGTCTTCCTCCTTGACTTTTTCCCCTGCTTTTGCAACATCTGTCAGCTTAGTTTTGGCATCTTTTGGTCCTTTGCACTGCACCTCATAAAACCCCAGGCCACTTTCTAAGAGTCATTAAATTTCCCAAATTTTCTTTTTTTCCCCTTCAATTGCAATTCCTTTGATGGTGTCTCCATTCCAGCGTGTTTGTAAGTCCTTCTTTTCTGTTTTGGCCTTCAGTGGGGATCAATTTTGGCAAGCTTTGCTGCATGTGCCTGCCCTTGCTGGCGTATGGCCTGCCTGCATTTTGATGGCTGTCACTTTGGGAAATTTTTTTTCATTTTTTTTTTTTTTATATTTTAATTATTCATGCCATGTCCCTCATATCTTGCCCCCTAAGTTGTGTCTTCCTCCTTCACTTTTTCCCCTGCTTTTGCAACATCTGTGAGCTTAGTTTTTGCATCTTTTGGTCCTTTGCACTGCACCTGATATAAACGCAGGCCATTTTCTTAGAGTCACTAAATTTCCCGAAATTTCTCTTTTTTTTCTCCATTTGCAATTCCTTTGATGTTGACTCCTTTCCAGCGTGTTTGTAGGTCCTTCTTTTCTGTTTTGGCCTTCAGTGGAGATAAATTTTGGCAAGCTATGCTGCATGTTCCTGCCCTTGGTGGCGTATGGCCTGCCTGCATTTTGATGGCTTTGACTTTGGGAAATATTTTTTCTTTTTTTTTTTTTTTGTTTTAAGTATTCATGCCATGTCCCTCATATCTTGCCCCCTAAGTTGTGTCTTCCTCCTTGACTTTTTCCCCTGCTTTTGCAACATCTGTGAGCTTAGTTTTGCCACCTTTTGGTCCTTTGCAATGCAGCTGATTTCCTCTCAGCCTTTTTTTTAAAGAGACTAACCTTCCCGATTTTCTGCGTTTTTCAATTGCATTTCATTTGAACCTATCTCCTTTCCAGAGTGTTTGTAAGCCTTTCTTTTGGGATTCGCAAGATTCCTTTTCCCTTCCCGAAAGGAAAATTCATTTCCTTTCGGGAAAGGAAAAGGAATCTTGCGATTTCAATGGGGACCAATAGAGGAATCTTTGGTGCATGTCCCTGCACTTGATGGCAGGCCATGCCTTTTGATGGCTTTGACTTTGGGAAAGATTTTTTTCTTTTTTTGGTTGTTTTCTGAAGTGTTCATGCCATGTCCCTCATATCTTGCCACCTAAGTTCTGTCTTCCTCCTTGACTTTTTCCCCTGCTTTTGCAACATCTGTGAGCTTAGTTTTTGCACCTTTTGGTCCTTTGCACTGCACATGATATACTGCCAGGCCATTTTCTTAGACTCACCAAATTTCCCAAATTTTCATTTTTTCTCCTCCAATTGCAATTCCTTTGATGGTGTCTCCATTCCAGCATGTTTGTAAGTCCTTCTTTTCTGTTTTGGCCTTCAGTGGGGATCAATTTTGGCAAGCTTTGCTGCATGTGCCTGCTATCCCTCCTATCTTGCTCCCTAAGTTGTGTCTTCCTCCTTGACTTTTTCCCCTGCTTTTGCAACATTTGTGAGCTTAGTTTTGGCACATTTTGATCCTTTGCACTGCGCCTGATGTAAACCCTGGCCACTTACTAAGAGTCATTAAATTTCCCAAATTTTCTTTTTTTCTCCTTCAATTGCAATTCCTTTGATGGTGTCTCCATTCCAGCGTGTTTTTAAGTCCTTCTTTTCTTTTTTGGCCTTCAGTGGGGATCAATTTTGGCAAGCTTTGCTGCATGTGCCTGCCCTTGGTGGCGTATGGCCTGCCTGCATTTTGATGGCTGTCACTTTGGGAAAGATTTTTTCATTTTTTTTTTTTTTAATATTTTAAGTATTCATGCCATGTCCCTCATATCTTGCCCCCTAAGTTGTGTCTTCCTCCTTGACTTTTTCCCCTGCTTTTGCAACATCTGTGAGCTTAGTTTTGGCATCTTTTGGTCCTTTGCACTGCACCTGATTTAAACCCAGGCCATATTATTCGAGTCACTAAATTTCCCAAATTTTCTTTTTTTCTCCTCCAATTGCAATTCCTTTGATGTTGACTCCTTTCCAGCGTGTTTGTAGGTCCTTCTTTTCTGTTTTGGCCTTCAGTGGGGATCAATTTTGGCAAGCTTTGCTGCATGTGCCTGCCCTTGCTGGCGTATGGCTTGCCTGCATTTTGATGGCTTTGACTTTGGGAAAGATTTTTTCTTTTTTTTTTTTTTTTTGTTTTAAGTATTCATGCCATGTCCCTCCTATCTTGCCCCCTAAGTTGTGTCTTCCTCCTTGACTTTTTCCCCTGCTTTTGCAACATCTGTGAGCTTACTTTTGGCACCTTTTGTTCCTTTGCAATGCAGCTGATTTCCTCACAGCCTTTTTTTTAAAGAGACTAAGCTTCCCGATTTTCTGCTTTTTTCAATTGCATTTCATTTGAACCTATCTCCTTTCCAGAGTGTTTGTAAGCCTTTCTTTTGGGATTCGGAAGATTCCTTTTCCCTTCCCGAAAGGAAATTTCATTTCCTTTCGGGAAAGGAAAAGGAATCTTGCGATTTCAATGGGGACCAATAGAGGAATCTTTGGTGCATGTCCCTGCACTTGATGGCAGGCCATGCCTTTTGATGGCTTTGACTTTGGGAAAGATTTTTTTCTTTTTTTGGTTGTTTTCTGAAGTGTTCATGCCATGTCCCTCATATCTTCCCCCTAAGTTGTGTCTTCCTCCTTGACTTTTTCCCCTGCTTTTGCAACATCTGTGAGCTTAGTTTTTGCACCTTTTGGTCCTTTGCACGCCACGTTATATAAACCCAGGCCATTTTCTTAGAGTCACTAAATTTCCAAAATTTTCTTTTTTCTCCCCCAATTGCAATTCTTTGATGTTGACTCCTTTCCAGCGTGTTTGTAGGTCCTTCTTTTCTGTTTTGGCCTTCAGTGGGGATCAATTTTGGCAAGCTTTGCTGCATGTGCCTGCCCTTGGTGGCGTATGGCCTGCCTGCATTTTGATGGCTTTTAATTTGGGAAAGATTTTTTCTTTTTTTTTTTTTTTTATTATTTTAAGTATTCATGCCATGCCCCTCATATCTTGCTCCCTAAGATGTGTTTTCAACCTTGACTTTTTCCCCTGCTTTTGCAACATCTGTGAGCTTGGTTTTGGCATCTTTTGGTCCTTTGCACTGCACTTCATATAAACCCAGTCCATTTTCTTAGAGTCATTAAATTTCCCAATTTTTTTTTTTTCTCCTCTGATTGCAATTCCTTTGATGGTGACTCCATTCCAGCGTGTTTGTAGGTCCTTCTTTCCTGTTTTGGCCTTCAGTGGGGATCAATTTTGGCAAGCTTTGCTGCATGTGCCTGCACTTGCAGGCGTATGGCCTGCCTGCACTTTGATGGCTTTGACTTTGGGAAAGTTTTTTATTTTATTTTTTTATTGTTTTAAGTATTCATGCAACGTCCCTCATATCTTGCCCCCTAAGTTGTGTCTTCCTCCTTGATTTTTTCCCCTGCTTTTGCAACATCTGTGAGCTTAGTTTTGGCACCTTTTGGTCCTTTGCACTGCGCCTGATATAAATCCAGACCATTTTCTTAGAGTCACTAAATTTCCCAAATTTTCTTTTTTTCTCCTCCAATTGCAATTCCTTTGATGTTGACTCCTTTCCAGCGTGTTTGTAGGTCCTTCTTTTCTGTTTTGGCCTTCAGTGGAGATCAATTTTGGCAAGCTTTGCTGCATGTGCCTGTCTTTGGTAGCGTATGCCCTGCCTGCATTTTGATGGCTTTGACTTTGGGAAAGATTTTTTTTTTTTTATTTTTTTTTTGTTTTAAGTATTCATACCATGTCCCTCATATCTTGCCCCCTAAGTTGTGTCTTCCTCCTTGACTTTTTCCCCTGCTTTTGCAACATCGGTGAGCTTAGTTTTGGCACCTTTTGGTCCTTTGCAATGCACCTGATATAAACCCAGGCCAGTTTTTTAGAGTCAGTAATTTCCAAAATTTTCTTTTTTTCTCCTCCAATTGCAAATCCTTTGATGTTGTCTCCATTCCAGCGTGTTTGTTGGTCCTTCTTTACTGATTTGGCCTTCAGTGGGGATCAATTTTGGCAAGCTTTGCTGCATGTGCCTGCCCTTGGTGGCGTATGGCCTGCCTGCATTTTGATTGCTTTGACTTTGGGAAAGATTTTTTTCCTTTTTTTTTTTTTTTTTTTTTGTTTTAGGTATTCATGCCATGTCCCTCATATCTTGCCCCCTAAGTTGTGTCTTCCTCCTTGACTTTTTCCCCTGCTTGTGCAACATCTGTGAGCTTACTTTTGGCACCTTTTGTTCCTTTGCAATGCAGCTGATTTCCTCACAGCCTATTTTTTGTAGAGACTAAAATTCCCGATTTTCTGCTTTTTTCAATTGCATTTCATTTGAACCTATCTCCTTTCCAGAGTGTTTGTAAGCCTTTCTTTTGTGATTCGCAAGATTCCTTTTCCCTTCCCGAAAGGAAATTTCATTTCCTTTCGGGAAGGGAAAAGGAATCTTGCGATTTCAATGGGGACCAATAGAGGAATCTTTGGTGCATGTCCCTGCACTTGATGGCAGGCCATGCCTTTTGATGGCTTTGACTTTGGGAAAGATTTTTTTCTTTTTTTGGTTGTTTTCTGAAGTGTTCATGCCATGTCCCTCATATCTTGCCCCCTAAGTTTTGTCTTCCTCCTTGACTTGTTCCTCTGCTTTTGCAACATCTGTGAGCTTAGTTTTTGGCACAATTTGATCCTTTGCACTGCACATGTTATAAACCCAGGGCAGTTTTTTAGAGTCAGTAATTTCCCAAATTTTCTTTTTTTCTCCTCCAATTGCAATTCCTTTGATGGTGTCTCCATTCCAGCGTGTTTATAAGTCCTTCTTTGCTGTTTTGGCCTTCAGTGGGGATCAATTTTGGCAAGCTTTGCTGCATGTGCCTGCCCTTGGTGGCGTATGGCCTGCCTGCATTTTGATGGCTTTCACTTTGGGAAAGATTTTTTCTTTTTTTTTTTTTTTTAATATTTTAAGTATTCATGTCATGTCCCTCATATCTTGCCCCCTAAGTTGTGTCTTCCTCCTTGACTTTTTCCCCTGCTTTTGCAACATCTGTGAGCTTAGTTTTGGCACCTTTTGGTCCTTTGCAATGCAGCTGATTTCCTCACAGCCTATTTTTTGAAGAGACTAAAATTCCAGATTTTCTGCTTTTTCAATTGCATTTCATTTGAACCTATCTCCTTTCCAGAGTGTTTGTAAGCCTTTCTTTTGGGATTCGCAAGATTCCTTTTCCCTTCCCGAAAGGAAATTTCATTTCCTTTCGGGAAGGGAAAAGGAATCTTGCGATTTCAATGGGGACCAATAGAGGAATCTTTGGTGCATGTCCCTGCACTTGATGGCAGGCCATGCCTTTTGATGGCTTTGACTTTGGGAAAGATTTTTTTCTTTTTTTGGTTGTTTTCTGAAGTGTTCATGCCATGTCCCTCATATCTTGCCCCCTAAGTTGTGTCTTCCTCCTTGACTTTTTCACCTGCTTTTGCAACATCTGTCAGCTTAGTTTTGGCATCTTTTGGTCCTTTGCACTGCACCTCATAAAACCCCAGGCCACTTTCTAAGAGTCATTAAATTTCCCAAATTTTCTTTTTTTCCCCTTCAATTGCAATTCCTTTGATGGTGTCTCCATTCCAGCGTGTTTGTAAGTCCTTCTTTTCTGTTTTGGCCTTCAGTGGGGATCAATTTTGGCAAGCTTTGCTGCATGTGCCTGCCCTTGCTGGCGTATGGCCTGCCTGCATTTTGATGGCTGTCACTTTGGGAAATTTTTTTTCATTTTTTTTTTTTTTTTATATTTTAATTATTCATGCCATGTCCCTCATATCTTGCCCCCTAAGATGTGTCTTCCTCCTTGACTTTTTCCTCTGCTTTTGCAACATCTGTGAGCTTAGTTTTGGCACCTGTTGGTCCTTTGCAATGCAGCTGATTTCCTCACAGCCTATTTTATGAAGAGATTAAAATTCCAGATTTTCTGCTTTTTTCAATTGCATTTCATTTGAACCCATCTCCTTTCCAGAGTGTTTGTAAGCCTTTCTTTTGGGATTCGCAAGATTCCTTTTCCCTTCCCGAAAGGAAATTTCATTTCCTTTCGGGAAGGGAAAAGGAATCTTGCGATTTCAATGGGGACCAATAGAGGAATCTTTGGTGCATGTCCCTGCACTTGATGGCAGGCCATGCCTTTTGATGGCTTTGACTTTGGGAAAGATTTTTTTCTTTTTTTGGTTGTTTTCTGAAGTGTTCATGCCATGTCCCTCATATCTTGCCCCCTAAGTTTTGTCTTCCTCCTTGACTTGTTCCTCTGCTTTTGCAACATCTGTGAGCTTAGTTTTTGGCACAATTTGATCCTTTGCACTGCACATGTTATAAACCCAGGGCAGTTTTTTAGAGTCAGTAATTTCCCAAATTTTCTTTTTTTCTCCTCCAATTGCAATTCCTTTGATGGTGTCTCCATTCCAGCGTGTTTATAAGTCCTTCTTTGCTGTTTTGGCCTTCAGTGGGGATCAATTTTGGCAAGCTTTGCTGCATGTGCCTGCCCTTGGTGGCGTATGGCCTGCCTGCATTTTGATGGCTTTCACTTTGGGAAAGATTTTTTCTTTTTTTTTTTTTTTTAATATTTTAAGTATTCATGTCATGTCCCTCATATCTTGCCCCCTAAGTTGTGTCTTCCTCCTTGACTTTTTCCCCTGCTTTTGCAACATCTGTGAGCTTAGTTTTGGCACCTTTTGGTCCTTTGCAATGCAGCTGATTTCCTCACAGCCTATTTTTTGAAGAGACTAAAATTCCAGATTTTCTGCTTTTTCAATTGCATTTCATTTGAACCTATCTCCTTTCCAGAGTGTTTGTAAGCCTTTCTTTTGGGATTCGCAAGATTCCTTTTCCCTTCCCGAAAGGAAAATTCATTTCCTTTCGGGAAAGGAAAAGGAATCTTGCGATTTCAATGGGGACCAATAGAGGAATCTTTGGTGCATGTCCCTGCACTTGATGGCAGGCCATGCCTTTTGATGGCTTTGACTTTGGGAAAGATTTTTTTCTTTTTTTGGTTGTTTTCTGAAGTGTTCATGCCATGTCCCTCATATCTTGCCCCCTAAGTTCTGTCTTCCTCCTTGACTTTTTCCCCTGCTTTTGCAACATCTGTGAGCTTAGTTTTTGCATATTTGGTCCTTTGCACTGCACATGATATACTGCCAGGCCATTTTCTTAGACTCACCAAATTTCCCAAATTTTCATTTTTTCTCCTCCAATTGCAATTCCTTTGATGGTGTCTCCATTCCAGCATGTTTGTAAGTCCTTCTTTTCTGTTTTGGCCTTCAGTGGGGATCAATTTTGGCAAGCTTTGCTGCATGTGCCTGCTATCCCTCCTATCTTGCTCCCTAAGTTGTGTCTTCCTCCTTGACTTTTTCCCCTGCTTTTGCAACATTTGTGAGCTTAGTTTTGGCACATTTTGATCCTTTGCACTGCGCCTGATGTAAACCCTGGCCACTTACTAAGAGTCATTAAATTTCCCAAATTTTCTTTTTTTCTCCTTCAATTGCAATTCCTTTGATGGTGTCTCCATTCCAGCGTGTTTTTAAGTCCTTCTTTTCTTTTTTGGCCTTCAGTGGGGATCAATTTTGGCAAGCTTTGCTGCATGTGCCTGCCCTTGGTGGCGTATGGCCTGCCTGCATTTTGATGGCTGTCACTTTGGGAAAGATTTTTTCATTTTTTTTTTTTTTTAATATTTTAAGTATTCATGCCATGTCCCTCATATCTTGCCCCCTAAGTTGTGTCTTCCTCCTTGACTTTTTCCCCTGCTTTTGCAACATCTGTGAGCTTAGTTTTGGCATCTTTTGGTCCTTTGCACTGCACCTGATTTAAACCCAGGCCATTTTATTCGAGTCACTAAATTTCCCAAATTTTCTTTTTTTCTCCTCCAATTGCAATTCCTTTGATGTTGACTCCTTTCCAGCGTGTTTGTAGGTCCTTCTTTTCTGTTTTGGCCTTCAGTGGGGATCAATTTTGGCAAGCTTTGCTGCATGTGCCTGCCCTTGCTGGCGTATGGCTTGCCTGCATTTTGATGGCTTTGACTTTGGGAAAGATTTTTTCTTTTTTTTTTTTTTTTTGTTTTAAGTATTCATGCCATGTCCCTCCTATCTTGCCCCCTAAGTTGTGTCTTCCTCCTTGACTTTTTCCCCTGCTTTTGCAACATCTGTGAGCTTACTTTTGGCACCTTTTGTTCCTTTGCAATGCAGCTGATTTCCTCACAGCCTTTTTTTTAAAGAGACTAAGCTTCCCGATTTTCTGCTTTTTTCAATTGCATTTCATTTGAACCTATCTCCTTTCCAGAGTGTTTGTAAGCCTTTCTTTTGGGATTCGGAAGATTCCTTTTCCCTTCCCGAAAGGAAATTTCATTTCCTTTCGGGAAAGGAAAAGGAATCTTGCGATTTCAATGGGGACCAATAGAGGAATCTTTGGTGCATGTCCCTGCACTTGATGGCAGGCCATGCCTTTTGATGGCTTTGACTTTGGGAAAGATTTTTTTCTTTTTTTGGTTGTTTTCTGAAGTGTTCATGCCATGTCCCTCATATCTTCCCCCTAAGTTGTGTCTTCCTCCTTGACTTTTTCCCCTGCTTTTGCAACATCTGTGAGCTTAGTTTTTGCACCTTTTGGTCCTTTGCACGCCACGTTATATAAACCCAGGCCATTTTCTTAGAGTCACTAAATTTCCAAAATTTTCTTTTTTCTCCCCCAATTGCAATTCTTTGATGTTGACTCCTTTCCAGCGTGTTTGTAGGTCCTTCTTTTCTGTTTTGGCCTTCAGTGGGGATCAATTTTGGCAAGCTTTGCTGCATGTGCCTGCCCTTGGTGGCGTATGGCCTGCCTGCATTTTGATGGCTTTTAATTTGGGAAAGATTTTTTCTTTTTTTTTTTTTTTTATTATTTTAAGTATTCATGCCATGCCCCTCATATCTTGCTCCCTAAGATGTGTTTTCAACCTTGACTTTTTCCCCTGCTTTTGCAACATCTGTGAGCTTGGTTTTGGCATCTTTTGGTCCTTTGCACTGCACTTCATATAAACCCAGTCCATTTTCTTAGAGTCATTAAATTTCCCAATTTTTTTTTTTTCTCCTCTGATTGCAATTCCTTTGATGGTGACTCCATTCCAGCGTGTTTGTAGGTCCTTCTTTCCTGTTTTGGCCTTCAGTGGGGATCAATTTTGGCAAGCTTTGCTGCATGTGCCTGCACTTGCAGGCGTATGGCCTGCCTGCACTTTGATGGCTTTGACTTTGGGAAAGTTTTTTATTTTATTTTTTTATTGTTTTAAGTATTCATGCAACGTCCCTCATATCTTGCCCCCTAAGTTGTGTCTTCCTCCTTGATTTTTTCCCCTGCTTTTGCAACATCTGTGAGCTTAGTTTTGGCACCTTTTGGTCCTTTGCACTGCGCCTGATATAAATCCAGACCATTTTCTTAGAGTCACTAAATTTCCCAAATTTTCTTTTTTTCTCCTCCAATTGCAATTCCTTTGATGTTGACTCCTTTCCAGCGTGTTTGTAGGTCCTTCTTTTCTGTTTTGGCCTTCAGTGGAGATCAATTTTGGCAAGCTTTGCTGCATGTGCCTGTCTTTGGTAGCGTATGCCCTGCCTGCATTTTGATGGCTTTGACTTTGGGAAAGATTTTTTTTTTTTTATTTTTTTTTTGTTTTAAGTATTCATACCATGTCCCTCATATCTTGCCCCCTAAGTTGTGTCTTCCTCCTTGACTTTTTCCCCTGCTTTTGCAACATCGGTGAGCTTAGTTTGGGCACCTTTTGGTCCTTTGCAATGCACCTGATATAAACCCAGGCCAGTTTTTTAGAGTCAGTAATTTCCAAAATTTTCTTTTTTTCTCCTCCAATTGCAAATCCTTTGATGTTGTCTCCATTCCAGCGTGTTTGTTGGTCCTTCTTTACTGATTTGGCCTTCAGTGGGGATCAATTTTGGCAAGCTTTGCTGCATGTGCCTGCCCTTGGTGGCGTATGGCCTGCCTGCATTTTGATTGCTTTGACTTTGGGAAAGATTTTTTTCCTTTTTTTTTTTTTTTTTTTTTTGTTTTAGGTATTCATGCCATGTCCCTCATATCTTGCCCCCTAAGTTGTGTCTTCCTCCTTGACTTTTTCCCCTGCTTGTGCAACATCTGTGAGCTTACTTTTGGCACCTTTTGTTCCTTTGCAATGCAGCTGATTTCCTCACAGCCTATTTTTTGTAGAGACTAAAATTCCCGATTTTCTGCTTTTTTCAATTGCATTTCATTTGAACCTATCTCCTTTCCAGAGTGTTTGTAAGCCTTTCTTTTGTGATTCGCAAGATTCCTTTTCCCTTCCCGAAAGGAAATTTCATTTCCTTTCGGGAAGGGAAAAGGAATCTTGCGATTTCAATGGGGACCAATAGAGGAATCTTTGGTGCATGTCCCTGCACTTGATGGCAGGCCATGCCTTTTGATGGCTTTGACTTTGGGAAAGATTTTTTTCTTTTTTTGGTTGTTTTCTGAAGTGTTCATGCCATGTCCCTCATATCTTGCCCCCTAAGTTTTGTCTTCCTCCTTGACTTGTTCCTCTGCTTTTGCAACATCTGTGAGCTTAGTTTTTGGCACAATTTGATCCTTTGCACTGCACATGTTATAAACCCAGGGCAGTTTTTTAGAGTCAGTAATTTCCCAAATTTTCTTTTTTTCTCCTCCAATTGCAATTCCTTTGATGGTGTCTCCATTCCAGCGTGTTTATAAGTCCTTCTTTGCTGTTTTGGCCTTCAGTGGGGATCAATTTTGGCAAGCTTTGCTGCATGTGCCTGCCCTTGGTGGCGTATGGCCTGCCTGCATTTTGATGGCTTTCACTTTGGGAAAGATTTTTTCTTTTTTTTTTTTTTTTAATATTTTAAGTATTCATGTCATGTCCCTCATATCTTGCCCCCTAAGTTGTGTCTTCCTCCTTGACTTTTTCCCCTGCTTTTGCAACATCTGTGAGCTTAGTTTTGGCACCTTTTGGTCCTTTGCAATGCAGCTGATTTCCTCACAGCCTATTTTTTGAAGAGACTAAAATTCCAGATTTTCTGCTTTTTCAATTGCATTTCATTTGAACCTATCTCCTTTCCAGAGTGTTTGTAAGCCTTTCTTTTGGGATTCGCAAGATTCCTTTTCCCTTCCCGAAAGGAAATTTCATTTCCTTTCGGGAAGGGAAAAGGAATCTTGCGATTTCAATGGGGACCAATAGAGGAATCTTTGGTGCATGTCCCTGCACTTGATGGCAGGCCATGCCTTTTGATGGCTTTGACTTTGGGAAAGATTTTTTTCTTTTTTTGGTTGTTTTCTGAAGTGTTCATGCCATGTCCCTCATATCTTGCCCCCTAAGTTGTGTCTTCCTCCTTGACTTTTTCACCTGCTTTTGCAACATCTGTCAGCTTAGTTTTGGCATCTTTTGGTCCTTTGCACTGCACCTCATAAAACCCCAGGCCACTTTCTAAGAGTCATTAAATTTCCCAAATTTTCTTTTTTTCCCCTTCAATTGCAATTCCTTTGATGGTGTCTCCATTCCAGCGTGTTTGTAAGTCCTTCTTTTCTGTTTTGGCCTTCAGTGGGGATCAATTTTGGCAAGCTTTGCTGCATGTGCCTGCCCTTGCTGGCGTATGGCCTGCCTGCATTTTGATGGCTGTCACTTTGGGAAATTTTTTTTCATTTTTTTTTTTTTTTTTATATTTTAATTATTCATGCCATGTCCCTCATATCTTGCCCCCTAAGATGTGTCTTCCTCCTTGACTTTTTCCTCTGCTTTTGCAACATCTGTGAGCTTAGTTTTGGCACCTGTTGGTCCTTTGCAATGCAGCTGATTTCCTCACAGCCTATTTTATGAAGAGATTAAAATTCCAGATTTTCTGCTTTTTTCAATTGCATTTCATTTGAACCCATCTCCTTTCCAGAGTGTTTGTAAGCCTTTCTTTTGGGATTCGCAAGATTCCTTTTCCCTTCCCGAAAGGAAATTTCATTTCCTTTCGGGAAGGGAAAAGGAATCTTGCGATTTCAATGGGGACCAATAGAGGAATCTTTGGTGCATGTCCCTGCACTTGATGGCAGGCCATGCCTTTTGATGGCTTTGACTTTGGGAAAGATTTTTTTCTTTTTTTGGTTGTTTTCTGAAGTGTTCATGCCATGTCCCTCATATCTTGCCCCCTAAGTTTTGTCTTCCTCCTTGACTTGTTCCTCTGCTTTTGCAACATCTGTGAGCTTAGTTTTTGGCACAATTTGATCCTTTGCACTGCACATGTTATAAACCCAGGGCAGTTTTTTAGAGTCAGTAATTTCCCAAATTTTCTTTTTTTTCTCCTCCAATTGCAATTCCTTTGATGGTGTCTCCATTCCAGCGTGTTTATAAGTCCTTCTTTGCTGTTTTGGCCTTCAGTGGGGATCAATTTTGGCAAGCTTTGCTGCATGTGCCTGCCCTTGGTGGCGTATGGCCTGCCTGCATTTTGATGGCTTTCACTTTGGGAAAGATTTTTTCTTTTTTTTTTTTTTTTAATATTTTAAGTATTCATGTCATGTCCCTCATATCTTGCCCCCTAAGTTGTGTCTTCCTCCTTGACTTTTTCCCCTGCTTTTGCAACATCTGTGAGCTTAGTTTTGGCACCTTTTGGTCCTTTGCAATGCAGCTGATTTCCTCACAGCCTATTTTTTGAAGAGACTAAAATTCCAGATTTTCTGCTTTTTCAATTGCATTTCATTTGAACCTATCTCCTTTCCAGAGTGTTTGTAAGCCTTTCTTTTGGGATTCGCAAGATTCCTTTTCCCTTCCCGAAAGGAAATTTCATTTCCTTTCGGGAAGGGAAAAGGAATCTTGCGATTTCAATGGGGACCAATAGAGGAATCTTTGGTGCATGTCCCTGCACTTGATGGCAGGCCATGCCTTTTGATGGCTTTGACTTTGGGAAAGATTTTTTTCTTTTTTTGGTTGTTTTCTGAAGTGTTCATGCCATGTCCCTCATATCTTGCCCCCTAAGTTGTGTCTTCCTCCTTGACTTTTTCACCTGCTTTTGCAACATCTGTCAGCTTAGTTTTGGCATCTTTTGGTCCTTTGCACTGCACCTCATAAAACCCCAGGCCACTTTCTAAGAGTCATTAAATTTCCCAAATTTTCTTTTTTTCCCCTTCAATTGCAATTCCTTTGATGGTGTCTCCATTCCAGCGTGTTTGTAAGTCCTTCTTTTCTGTTTTGGCCTTCAGTGGGGATCAATTTTGGCAAGCTTTGCTGCATGTGCCTGCCCTTGCTGGCGTATGGCCTGCCTGCATTTTGATGGCTGTCACTTTGGGAAATTTTTTTTCATTTTTTTTTTTTTTTATATTTTAATTATTCATGCCATGTCCCTCATATCTTGCCCCCTAAGATGTGTCTTCCTCCTTCACTTTTTCCCCTGCTTTTGCAACATCTGTGAGCTTAGTTTTTGCATCTTTTGGTCCTTTGCACTGCACCTGATATAAACGCAGGCCATTTTCTTAGAGTCACTAAATTTCCCGAAATTTCTCTTTTTTTTCTCCATTTGCAATTCCTTTGATGTTGACTCTTTTCCAGCGTGTTTGTAGGTCCTTCTTTTCTGTTTTGGCCTTCAGTGGAGATAAATTTTGGCAAGCTATGCTGCATGTTCCTGCCCTTGGTGGCGTATGGCCTGCCTGCATTTTGATGGCTTTGACTTTGGGAAATATTTTTTCTATTTTTTTTTTTTTGTTTTAAGTATTCATGCCATGTCCCTCATATCTTGCCCCCTAAGTTGTGTCTTCCTCCTTGACTTTTTCCCCTGCTTTTGCAACATCTGTGAGCTTAGTTTTGGCACCTTTTGGTCCTTTGCAATGCAGCTGATTTCCTCTCAGCCTTTTTTTTAAAGAGACTAACCTTCCCGATTTTCTGCGTTTTTCAATTGCATTTCATTTGAACCTATCTCCTTTCCAGAGTGTTTGTAAGCCTTTCTTTTGGGATTCGCAAGATTCCTTTTCCTTTCCCGAAAGGAAAATTCATTTCCTTTCGGGAAGGGAAAAGGAATCTTGCGATTTCAATGGGGACCAATAGAGGAATCTTTGGTGCATGTCTCTGCACTTGATGGCAGGCCATGCCTTTTGATGGCTTTGACTTTGGGAAAGATTTTTTTCTTTTTTTGGTTGTTTTCTGAAGTGTTCATGCCATGTCCCTCATATCTTGCCCCCTAAGTTCTGTCTTCCTCCTTGACTTTTTCCCCTGCTTTTGCAACATCTGTGAGCTTAGTTTTTGCATATTTGGTCCTTTGCACTGCACATGATATACTGCCAGGCCATTTTCTTACACTCACCAAATTTCCAAAATTTTCTTTTTTTCTCCTCCAAATGCAATTCCTTTGATGGTGTCTCCATTCCAGCGTGTTTGTAAGTCCTTCTTTTCTGTTTTGGCCTTCAGTGGGGATCAATTTTGGCAAGCTTTGCTGCATGTCCCTGCTATCCCTCCTATCTTGCTCCCTAAGTTGTGTCTTCCTCCTTGACTTTTTCCCCTGCTTTTGCAACATTTGTGAGCTTAGTTTTGGCACATTTTGATCCTTTGCACTGCGCCTGATGTAAACCCTGGCCACTTACTAAGAGTCATTAAATTTCCCAAATTTTCTTTTTTTCTCCTTCAATTGCAATTCCTTTGATGGTGTCTCCATTCCAGCGTGTTTTTAAGTCCTTCTTTTCTTTTTTGGCCTTCAGTGGGGATCAATTTTGGCAAGCTTTGCTGCATGTGCCTGCCCTTGCTGGCGTATGGCCTGCCTGCATTTTGATGGCTGTCACTTTGGGAAAGATTTTTTCATTTTTTTTTTTTTTTAATATTTTAAGTATTCATGCCATGTCCCTCATATCTTGCCCCCTAAGTTGTGTCTTCCTCCTTGACTTTTTCCCCTGCTTTTGCAACATCTGTGAGCTTAGTTTTGGCATCTTTTGGTCCTTTGCACTGCACCTGATTTAAACCCAGGCCATTTTATTCGAGTCACTAAATTTCCCAAATTTTCTTTTTTTCTCCTCCAATTGCAATTCCTTTGATGTTGACTCCTTTCCAGCGTGTTTGTAGGTCCTTCTTTTCTGTTTTGGCCTTCAGTGGGGATCAATTTTGGCAAGCTTTGCTGCATGTGCCTGCCCTTGGTGGCGTATGGCTTGCCTGCATTTTGATGGCTTTGACTTTGGGAAAGATTTTTTCTTTTTTTTTATTTTTTGTTTTAAGTATTCATGCCATGTCCCTCCTATCTTGCCCCCTAAGTTGTGTCTTCCTCCTTGACTTTTTCCCCTGCTTTTGCAACATCTGTGAGCTTACTTTTGGCACCTTTTGTTCCTTTGCAATGCAGCTGATTTCCTCACAGCCTTTTTTTTAAAGAGACTAAGCTTCCCGATTTTCTGCTTTTTTCAATTGCATTTCATTTGAACCTATCTCCTTTCCAGAGTGTTTGTAAGCCTTTCTTTTGGGATTTGGAAGATTCCTTTTCCCTTCCCGAAAGGAAATTTCATTTCCTTTCGGGAAAGGAAAAGGAATCTTGCGATTTCAATGGGGACCAATAGAGGAATCTTTGGTGCATGTCCCTGCACTTGATGGCAGGCCATGCCTTTTGATGGCTTTGACTTTGGGAAAGATTTTTTTCTTTTTTTGGTTGTTTAATGAAGTGTTCATGCCATGTCCCTCATATCTTGCCCCCTAAGTTGTGTCTTCCTCCTTGACTTTTTCCCCTGCTTTTGCAACATCTGTGGGCTTAGTTTTGGCACCTTTTCGTCCTTTGCAATGCACCTGATAAAACCCCAGGCCATTTTCTTAGAGTCACTAAATTTCCCAAATTTTCTTTTTTTCTCCTCCAATTGCAATTCCTTTGATGGTGTCTCCTTTCCAGCGTGTTTGTAGGTCCTTCTTTTCTGTTTTGGCCTTCAGTGGGGATCAATTTTGGCAAGCTTTGCTGCATGTGCCTGCCCTTGCTGGCGTATGGCCTGCCTGTATTTGGAAGGCTTTGACTTTGGGAAAGATTTTTTCTTTTTTTTTTTTTATTATTTGAAGTATTCATGCCATGTCCCTCCTATCTTGCCCCCTAAGTTGTGTCTTCCTCCTTGACTTTTTCCCCTGCTTTTGCAACATCTGTGAGCTTAGTTTTTGCACCTTTTGGTCCTTTGCACGCCACGTTATATAAACCCAGGCCATTTTCTTAGAGTCATTAAATTTCCAAAATTTTCTTTTTTCTCCTCCAATTGCAATTCTTTGATGTTGACTCCTTTCCAGCGTGTTTGTAGGTCCTTCTTTTCTGTTTTGGCCTTCAGTGGGGATCAATTTTGGCAAGCTTTGCTGCATGTGCCTGCCCTTGGTGGCGTATGGCCTGCCTGCATTTTGATGGCTTTTAATTTGGGAAAGATTTTTTCTTTTTTTTTTTTTTTTTATTATTTTAAGTATTCATGCCATGCCCCTCATATCTTGCTCCCTAAGATGTGTTTTCAACCTTGACTTTTTCCCCTGCTTTTGCAACATCTGTGAGCTTAGTTTTGGCATCTTTTGGTCCTTTGCACTGCACTTCATATAAACCCAGTCCATTTTCTTAGAGTCATTAAATTTCCCAATTTTTTTTTTTTTCTCCTCTAATTGCAATTCCTTTGATGTTGACTCCATTCCAGCGTGTTTGTAGGTCCTTCTTTCCTGTTTTGGCCTTCAGTGGGGATCAATTTTGGCAAGCTTTGCTGCATGTGCCTGCACTTGCAGGCGTATGGCCTGCCTGCACTTTGATGGCTTTGACTTTGGGAAAGTTTTTTATTTTATTTTTTTATTGTTTTAAGTATTCATGCAACGTCCCTCATATCTTGCCCCCTAAGTTGTGTCTTCCTCCTTGACTTTTTCCCCTGCTTTTGCAACATCTGTGAGCTTTTTTTTTTGCATCTTTTGGTCCTTTGCACTGCACCTGATATAAACCCAGGCCATTTATTTAGAGCCAGTAATTTCCCTGATTTTCTTTTCTTCTCCTCCAATTCCAAATCCTTTGATGTTGTCTCCATTCCAACGTGTTTGTAAGTCCTTCTTTACTGTTTTGGCCTTCAGTGGGGATCAATTTTGGCAAGCTTTGCTGCATGTGCCTGCCCTTGGTGGCGTATGGCCTGCCTGCATTTTGATGGCTTTCACTTTGGGAAAGATTTTTTCTTTTTTTTTTATTTTGTTTTAAGTATTCATGCCATGTCCCTCATATCTTGCCCCCTAAGTTGTGTCTTCCTCCTTGAGTTTTTCCCCTGCTTTTGCAACATCTGTGAGCTTAGTTTTGGCATCTTTTGGTCCTTTGCACTGCACCTGATAAAACCTCAGGCCATTTTCTTAGAGTCACTGAATTTCACAAATTTTCTTTTTTTGTCCTCCAATTGCAATTTCTTTGATGTTGACTCCTTTCCAGCATGTTTGTAGGTCCTTCTTTTCTGTTTTGGCCTTCAGTGGGGATCAATTTTGGCAAGCTTTGCTGCATGTGCCTGCCCTTGGTGGCGTATGGCCTGCCTGCATTTTGATGGCTTTGACTTTGGGAAAGATTTTTCTTTTTTTTTTCTTTTTGTTTTAAGTATTCATGCCATGTCCCTCATATATTGCCCCCTAAGTTGTGTCTTCCTCCTTCATTTTCCCCTGCTTTTGCAACATCTGTGAGCCTAGTTTTGCCACCTTTTGGTCCTTTGCAATGCAGCTGATTTCCTCACAGCTTATTTTTTGAAGAGACTAAAATTCCCAATTTTCTGCTTTTTTCAATTGCATTTCATTTGAAACTATCTCCTTTCCAGAATATTTGTAAGCTTTTCTTTTGGGATCCGCAAGATTCCTTTCCATTCCCGAAAGGAAATGAAACTTCCTTTCGGGAAGGGAAAAGGAATCTTGCGATTTCAATGGGGACCAATAGAGGAATCTTTGGAGCATGTCCCTGCACTTGATGGCAGGGCATGCCTTTTGATGGCTTTGACTTTGGGAAAGATTATTTTCTTTTTTTGGTTGTTTTCTGAAGTGTTCATGCCATGTCCCTCATATCTTGCCCCCTAAGTTGTGTCTTCCTCCTTGACTTTTTCCCCTGCTTTTGCAATATCTGTGAGCTTAGTTTTGGCATCTTTTGGTCCTTTGCAATGCACCTGATATAAACCCAGGCCATTTATTTAGAGCCAGTAATTTCCCTGATTTTCTTTTCTTCTCCTCCAATTCCAAATCCTTTGATGTTGTCTCCATTCCAACGTGTTTGTAAGTCCTTCTTTACTGTTTTGGCCTTCAGGGGGGATCAATTTTGGCAAGCTTTGCTGCATGTGCCTGCCCTTGGTGGCGTATGGCCTGCCTGCATTTTGATGGCTTTCACTTTGGGAAAGATTTTTTCTTTTTTTTTTATTTTGTTTTAAGTATTCATGCCATGTCCCTCATATCTTGCCCCCTAAGTTGTGTCTTCCTCCTTGACTTTTTCCCCTGCTTTTGCAACATCTGTGAGCTTAGTTTTTGGCATCTTTTGGTCCTTTGCACTGCACCTGATAAAACCCCAGGCCACTTTCTTAGAGTCATTAAATTTCCCAAATTTTCTTTTTTTCTCCTCCAATTGCAATTCCTTTGATGTTGACTCCTTTCCAGCGTGTTGATTAGTCCTTCTTTTCTGTTTTGCCTTAAGTGGGGATCAATTTTGGCAAGCTTTGCTGCATGTGCCTGCCCTTGGTGGCATATGGCCTGCCTGCATTTTGATGGCTTTGACTTTGGGAAAGATTTTTCTTTTTTTTTTCATTTTGTTTTAAGTATTCATGCCATGTCCCTCATATATTGCCCCCTAAGTTGTGTCTTCCTCCTTCATTTTCCCCTGCTTTTGCAACATCTGTGAGCTTAGTTTTGGCACCTGTTGGTCCTTTGCAATGCAGCTGATTTCCTCACAGCTTATTTTTTGAAGAGACTAAAATTCCCAATTTTCTGCTTTTGTCAATTGCATTTCATTTGAACCAATCTCCTTTCAAGAATGTTTGTAAGCTTTTCTCCAAGATTCCTTTTCCATTCCCGAAAGGAAATGAAACTTCCTTTCGGGAAGGGAAAAGGAATCTTGCGATTTCAATGGGGACCAATAGAGGAATCTTTGGTGCATGTCCCTGCACTTGATGGCAGGCCATGCCTTTTGATGGCTTTGACTTTGGGAAAGATTTTTTTTTTTTTTTTTTCTTTTTTGTTTTAAGTGTTCATGCCATGTCCTTCATATCTTGCCCCTTAAGTTGTGTCTTCCTCCTTGACTTTTTCCCCTGCTTTTGCAACATCTGTGAGCTTAGTTTTGGCATTTTTGGTCCTTTGCACTGCACCTGATAAAACCCCAGGCCATTTTCTTAGAGTCACTAAATTTCCCAAATTTTCTTTTTTTGTCCTCCAATTGCAATTCCTTTGATGGTGTCTCCTTTCCAGCGTGTTTGTAGGTCCTTCTTTTCTGTTTTGGCCTTCAGTGGGGATCAATTTTGGCAAGCTTTGCTGCATGTGCCTGCCCTTGCTGGCGTATGGCCTGCCTGCATTTTGATGGCTTTGACGTTGGGAAAGAGTTTTCCTTTTTTTTTTTTTTTTTTTATTATAAGTATTCATGCCATATCCCTCATATCTTGCCCCCCTGAGTTGTGTCTTCCTCCTTCACTTTTTCCCCTGCTTTTGCAACATCTGTGAGCTTAGTTTTGGCACCTTTTGGTCCTTTGCAGTGCAGCTGATTTCCTCACAGCTTTTTTTATGAAGAGACGAAAATTCCCGATTTTCTGCTTTTTTCAATTTCATTTCATTTGAACCTATCTCCTTTCCAGAGTGTTTGTAAGCCTTTCTTTTGGGATTCGCAAGATTACTTTTCCCTTCCCGAAAGGAAATTTCATTTCCTTTCGGGACGGGAAAAGGAATCTTGCAATTTCAATGGGGACCAATAGAGGAATCTTTGGTGCATGTCCCTGCACTTGATGGCGGGCCATGGCTTTTGATGGCTTTGACTTTGGGAAAGATTTTTTTCTTTTTTTGGTTGTTTTCTGAAGTGTTCATGCCATGTCCCTCATATCTTGCCCCCTAAGTTGTGTCTTCCTCCTTGACTTTTTCCCCTGCTTTTGCAACATCTGTCAGCTTAGTTTTTGCATCTTTTGATCCTTTGCACTGCACATGATAAAACCCCAGGCCATTTTCTTAGACTCACTAAATTTCCAAAATTTTCTTTTTTTCGCCTCCAATTGCAATTCCTTTGATGTTGACTCCTTTCCAGCGTGTTTGTAGGTCCTTCTTTTCTGTTTTGGCCTTCAGTGGGGATCAATTTTGGCAAGTTTTGCTGCATGTGCCTGTCCTTGGTGGCGTATGGCCTGCCTGCATTTTGATGGCTTTGACTTTGGGAAAGATTTTTTCTTTTTTTTTTTTTTAATATTTTAAGTATTCATGCCATGTCCCTCATATCTTGCCCCCTAAGTTGTGTCTTCCTCCTTGACTTTTTCCCCTGCTTTTGCCACATCTGTGAGATTAGTTTTGGCATCTTTTCGTCCTTTACACTGCACCTGATATAAAACCCAGGCCATTTTCTTAGAGTCACTGAATTTCCCAAACTTTCTTTTTTCTCCTCCAATTGCAATTCCTTTGATTTTGACTCCTTTCCAGCGTGTTTTTAGGTCCTTCTTTTCTGTTTTGGCCTTCAGTGGGGATCAATTTTGGCAAGCTTTGCTGCATGTGCCTGCCCTTGGTGGCGTATGGCCTGCCTGCAATTTCATGGCTTTGACTTTGGGAAAGTTTTTTTCTTTTTTTTTTTTTTTTTTGTTTTAAGTATTCATGCCATGTCCCCTCATATCTTGCTCCCTAAGTTGTGTCTTCCTCCTTCACTATTTCCCCTGCTTTTGCAACATCTGTGAGCTTAGTTTTGGCACCTGTTGGTCCTTTGCACTGCACCTGCTAAAACCCCAGGCCACTTTCTAAGAGTCATTAAATTTCCAAATTTTCTTTTTTTCTCCTCCAATTGCAAATCCTTTGATGTTGTCGCCATTCCAGCGTGTTTGTAGGTCCTTCTTTTCTGTTTTGGCCTTCAGTGGGGATCAATTTTTGCAAGATCGGCTGCATGTGCCTGCACTTGCTGGCGTAATGCCTGCCTGCATTTTGATGGCTTTGACTTTGGGAAAGATTTTTTCTTTTTCTTTTTTTTAATATTTTAAGTATTCATGTCATGTCCCTCATATCTTGCCCCCTAAGTTGTGTCTTCCTCATTGACTTTTTCCCCCTGCTTTTGCAACATCTGTGAGCTTAGTTTTGGCATCTTTTGGTCCTTTGCACTGCACCTGATAAAACCCCAGGCCACTTTCTAAGAGTCATTAAATTTCCCAAATTTTCTTTTTTTCTCCTCCAATTGCAATTCCTTTGATGTTGACTCCTTTCCAGCGTGTTTGTAGGTCCTTCTTTTCTGTTTTGGTTGGCAAGCTTTGCTGCATGTGCCTGCCCTTGCTGGCGTATGGGCCTGCCTGCATTTTGATGGCTTTGACTTTGGGAAAGATTTTTTCTTTTTTTTTTATTTTTTGTTTTAATTATTCATGCCATGTCCCTCATATCTTGCCCCCTAAGTTGTGTCTTCCTCCTTGACTTTTCCCCTGCTTTTTGCAACATCTGTGAGCTTAGTTTTGCCACCTTTGGTCCTTTGCAATGCAGCTGATTTCCTCACAGCCTATTTTTTGTAGAGACTAAAATTCCCGATTTTCTGCTTTTTTCAATTGCATTTCATTTGAACCTATCTCCTTTCCAGAGTGTTTGTAAGCCTTTCTTTTGGGATTCGCAAGATTCCTTTTCCCTTCCCGAAAGGAAAATTCATTTCCGTTCGGGAAGGGAAAAGGAATCTTGTGATTTCAATGGGGACCAATAGAGAATCTTTGGTGCATGTCCCTGCACTGGATGGCAGGCCATGCCTTTTGATGGCTTTGACTTTGGGAAAGATTTTTTTCTTTTTTTGGTTGTTTTCTGAAGTGTTCATGCCAAGTCCCTCATATCTTGCCCCCTAAGTTGTGTCCTCCTCCTTGACTTTTTCCCCTGCTTTTGCCACATATGTGAGATTAGTTTTGGCATCTTTTGGTCCTTTGCACTGCGCCTGATATAAACCCCAGGCGACTTTCTAAGAGTCACTAAATTTACCAAATTTTTTTTTTTCTCCTCCATTGCAATTCCTTTAAAGTTGACTCCATTCCAGCGTGTTTGTAGGTCCTTCTTTTCTGTTTTGGCCTTCAGTGGGGATCCATTTTTGCAAGCTTTGCTGCATGTGCCTGCCCTTGGTGGCATATGGCCTGCCTGCATTTTGATGGCTTTGACTTTGGGAAAGATTTTCATTTTTTTTTGTTTCTCTTATTTTGAAATATTCATGCCATGTCCCTCAGGTCTGGCCCCTAAGTTGTGTCTTCCTCCTTGATTTTTTCCCCTGCTTTTGCAACATCTGTGAGCTTAGTTTTGGCATCTTTTGTTCGTTGGCACTGCACCTGATAAAACCCCCAGGCCATTTTCTTAGAGTCACTAAATTTCCCACATTTTCTTTTTTTCTCCTCCATTGCAATTCCTTTGATGTTGACTCCTTTCCAACGTGTTTGTAGGTCCTTCTTTTCGGTTTTGGCCTTCAGTTGGGATCAATTTTGGCAAGCCTTGCTGCATGTGCCTGCCATTTGCTGGCGTATGGCCTGCCTGAATTTTTGATTGCTTTGACTTTGGGAAAGATTTTTTCTTTTTCTTTTTTTTATTATTTTTAAGTATTCATGCCATGTCCCTCATATCTTGCCCCCTAAGTTGTGTCTTCCCTCCTTGACTTTTTCCCCTTCTTCTTGCAACATCTGTGAGCTTAGTTTTGGCAACTTTTGGTCCTTTGCAATGCAGCTGATTTCCTCACAGCATATTTTTTGTAGAGAATAAATTCCCGATTTTCTGCTTTTTTTCAATTGCATTTCATTTGAACCTATCTCCTTTCCAGAGTGTTTGTAAGCCTTTCTTTTGGATTCGCAAGATTCCTTTTCCCTTCCCGAAAGGAAATTTCATTTCCTTTTCGGGAAGGGAAAAGGAATCATGCGATTTCAATGGGGACCAATAGAGGAATCTTTGGTGCATGTCCCTGCACTTGATGGCAGGCCATGCCTTTTGATGGCTTTGACTTTGGGAAAGATTTTTTCTTGTTTTTTTCTTTTCTGTTTTAAGTATTCATGCCATGTCCCTCATATCTTGCCCCCTAAGTTGTGTCCTTCCTCCTTGACTTTTTCCCCCTGCTTTTGCAACATCTGTGAGCTTAGTTTTGGCATCTTTTGGTCCTTTGCACTGCACCTGATAAAACACCAGGGCCATTTTCTTAGAGTCACTAAATTTCCCAAATTTTCTTTTTTTCTCCTCCAATTGCAATTCCTTTGATGTTGGACTCCTTTCCAGCGTGTTTATAAGTCCTTCTTTTCTGTTTTGCCTTCAGTGGGGATCAATTTTGGCAAGCTTTGCTGCATGTGCCTGCCCTTGGTGGCGTATGGCCTGCCTGCATTTTGATGGCTTTGACTTTGGGAAAGATTTTTTCTTTTTTAATTTTTTATGATTTTAAGTATCCATGCCATGTCCTCATATCTTGCCCCACTAAGTTGCGTCTTCCTCCTTGACTTTTTCCCCTGCTTTTGCAACATCTGTGAGCTTAGTTTTGGCATCTTTTGGTCCTTTGCACTGCACCTGATATAAACCCAGGCCATTTTCTAAGAGTCACTGAATTTCCCAAATTTTCTTTTTTTCTCCTCCAATTTCAATTCTTTTGATGTTGACTCCACTCCAGCGTGTTTGTAGGTCATATCTTTTTCTGTTTTGGCCTTAAGTGGGGATCAATTTTGGCAAGCTTTGCTGCATGTGCCTGCCCTTGCTGGCGTATGGCCTGCCTGCATTTTGATGGCTTTGACTTTGGGAAGGTTTTTTTTTTTTTTTGTTTTTGTTTGTTTTAACTATTCATGCAAAGTTCCTCATATCTTGCCCCCTAAGTTCTGTCTTCCTCCTTGACTTTTTCCCCTGCTTTTGCAACATCTGGAGCTTAGTTTTGGCACCTTTTAGTCCTTTGCACTGCACCTGATATAAACCTTGGCCATTTTCTTAGAGTCACTAAATTTCCCAAATTTTCTTTTTTTTCTCCTCCAATTGCAATTCCTTTGATATTGACTTCATTTCCAGCGTGTTTGTAAGTCCTTCTCTTTTCTGTTTTGCCTTCAGTGGGGATCAATTTTGGCAAGCTTTGTTGCATGTGCCTGCCCTTGGTGGCATATGGCCTGCCTGCATTTTGATGGCTTTGACTTTGGGGAAAGATTTTTTTTTTTTTTTTTTTTTTTTAAGATTTTTATGTATTCCATGCCCATGTTCCTCATATCTTGCCCCCTGTTGTGCCTTCCTCCTTGACTTTCCCCCTGCTTTTGCAACATCTGTGAGCTTAGTTTTGGCATCTTTTGGTCCTTTGCACTGCACCTGATAAAACCCCAGGCCATTTTCTTAGAGTCACTAAATTTCACAAATTTTCCTTTTTTCTCTTTTTTCTCCACCAATTGCAATTCCTTTCATGTTGTCTCCTTTCCAGCGCGTTTGTATGTCCTTCTTTTCTGTTTTGGCTTAAGTGAGGATCAATTTTGGCAAGCTTTGCTGCATGTGCCTGCCCTTGGTGGCGTATGGCCTGCCTGCATTTTGATGGCTTTGACTTTGGGAAAGATTGTTGCTTTTTTTTTTTTTTTTTTCTTTTAAATATTCATGCCATGTCCCTCATATCTTGCTCCCTAAGTTGTGTCTTCCTCCTTCACTTTTTCCCCTCCTTTTGCAACATCTATGAGCTTAGTTTTGGTACCTTTTGGTCCTTTGCACTGCACCTGCTAAAACCCCAGGCCACTTTCTAAGAGTCATTAAATTTCCCAAATTTTCTTTTTTTCTCCTCCAATTGCAAATCCTTTGATGTGTCTCCATTCCAGACTGTTTGTAGGTCCTTATTTTCTGTTTTGGCATTTAGTGGGGATCAATGTTGGCAAGTTTTGCTGCATGTGCCTGCCCTTGGTGGAGTATGGCCTGCCTGCATTTTGATGGCTTTGACTTTGGGAAAGATTTTTTCTTCTTTTTTTTTTTTATTATTTTAAGTATTCATGCCATGTCCCTCATATCTTGCCCCCTAAGTTGTGTCTTCCTCCTTGACTTTTTCCCCTGCTTTTGCAACATCTGTGAGCTTAGTTTTGGCATCATTTGGTCCTTTGCACTGCACCAGATAAAACCCCAGGCCATTTTCTTAGAGTCATTAAATTTCCCAAATTTTCTTTTTTTTCTCCTCCAATTGCAATTCTTTGTTGTTGTCTCCTTTCCAGCGTGTTTCTAGGTCCTTCTTTTCTGTTTTGGCCTTCAGTGGGGATCAATTTTGGCAAGCTTTGCTGCATGTGCCTGCCCTTGGTGGCGTATGGCCTGCCTGCATTTTGATGGCTTTGACTTTGGGAAAGATTTTTTCTTTTTTTTTTTTTTTAATATTTAATTATTCATGCCATGTTCCCCATATCTTCCCCCCTCAGTTGTGTCTTCCTCCTTGACTTTTTCCCCTGCTTTTGCAACATCTGTGAGCTTAGTTTTGCCACCTTTTGGTCCTTTGCAATGCAGCTGATTTCCTCACAGCCTGTTTTTTGGAGAGACTAAAATTCCCAATTTTTTTCTGCTTTTTTCAATTGCATTTCATTTGAACCTATCTCCTTTCCAGAGTGTTTGTAAGCCTTTCTTTTGGGATTCGCAAGATTCCTTTTCCCTTCCCGAAAGGAAATTTAATTTCCTTTCGGGAAGGGAAAAGGAATCTTGCGATTTCAATGGGGACCAATAGAGGAATCTTTGGTGCATGTCCCTGCACTTGATGGCAGGCCATGCCTTTTGATGGCTTTGACTTTGGGAAAGATTTTTTTCTTTTTTTGGTTGTTTTCTGAAGTGTTCAAGCCATGTCCCTCATATCTTGCCCCCTAAGTTGTGTCTTCCTCCTTCACTTTTTCCCCTCCTTTTGCAACATCTATGAGCTTAGTTTTGGTACCTTTTGGTCCTTTGCACTGCACCTGATAAAACCCCAGGCCATTTTCTTAGAGTCACTAAATTTCCCAAAATTTCTTTTTTTCTCCTCCAATTGCAATTCCTTTCATGTTGACTCCTTTCCAACGTGTTTGTAGGTCCTTCTTTTCTGTTTTGGCCTTCAGTTGGGATCAATTTTGGCAAGCCTTGCTGCATGTGCCTGCCCTTGGTGGCGTATGGCCTGCCTGCATTTTGATTGCTTTGACTTTGGGAAAGATTTTTTCTTTTTCTTTTTTTTATTATTTTAAGTATTCATGCCATGTCCCTAATATCTTGCCCCCTAAGTTGTGTCTTCCTCCTTGACTTTTTCCCCTGCTTTTGCAACATCTGTGAGCTTAGTTTTGGTACCTTTTGGTCCTTTGCACTGCACCTGCTAAAACCCCAGGCCACTTTCTAAGAGTCATTAAATTTCCCAAATTTTCTTTTTTTCTCCTCCAATTGCAAATCCTTTGATGTTTTCTCCATTCCAGCGTGTTTGTAGGTCCTTTTTTTCTGCTTTGGCCTTTAGTGGGGATCAATGTTGGCAAGTTTTGCTGCATGTGCCTGCCCTTGCTGGCGTATGGCCTGCCTGTATTTTGATGGCTTTGACTTTGGGAAAGATTTTTTCTTTTTTTTTTCTTTATTATTTTAAGTATTCATGCCATGTCCCTCAAATCTTGCCCTCTAAGTTGTGTCTTCCTCCTTGACTTTTTCCCCTGCTTTTGCAACATCTGTGAGCTTAGTTTTGGCATCTTTTGGTCCTTTGCACTGCACCTGATAAAACCCAGGCCATTTTCTTAGAGTCATTAAATTTCCCAAATTTTCTTTTTTTCTCCTCCAATTGCAATTCCTTTGATGTTGACTCCTTTCCAGCGTGTTTGTAGGTCCTTCTTTTCTGTTTTGGCCTTCAGTGGGGATCAATTTTGGCAAGCTTTGCTGCATGTGCCTGCCCTTGCTGGCGTATGGCCTGCCTGCATTTTGATGGCTTTGACTTTGGGAAAGATTTTTTCTTTTTTTTTTTTTTCTTATTTTAAGTATTCATGCCATGTTCCCCATATCTTCCCCCCTCAGATGTGTCTTCCTCCTTGACTTTTTCCCCTGCTTTTGCAACATCTGTGAGCTTAGTTTTGCCACCTTTTGGTCCTTTGCAATGCAGCTGATTTCCTCACAGCCTATTTTTTGAAGAGACTAAAATTCCCGATTTTCTGCTTTTTTCAATTGCATTGCATTTGAACCTATCTCCTTTCCAGAGTGTTTGTAAGCCTTTTTTGTGGGATTCGCAAGACTCCTTTTCCCTCCCCGAAAGGAAATTTAATTTCCTTTCGGGAAGGGAAAAGGAATCTTGCGATTTCAATGGGGACCAATAGAGGAATCTTTGGTGCATGTCCCTGCACTTGATGGCAGGCCATGCCTTTTGATGGCTTTGACTTTGGGAAAGATTTTTTTCTTTTTTTGGTTGCATTCTGAAGTGTTCATGCCATGTCCCTCATATCTTGCCCCCTAAGTTGTGTCTTCCTCCTTGACTTTTTCCCCTGCTTTTGCAACATCTTTGACCTTAGTTTTGGCATCTTTGGTTCCTTTGCACTGCACCTGATAAAATACCCAGGCCATTTTCTTAGAGCCACTAAATTTCACAAATTTTCTTTTTTTCTCCTCCAATTGCAATTCCTTTGATGTTGACTCCTTTCCAGCGTGTTTGTAAGTCCTTCTTTTCTGTTTTGGCCTTCAGTGGGGATCAATTTTGGCAAGCTTTGCTGCATGTGCCTGCCCTTGGTGGCGTATGGCCTGCCTGCATTTTGATGGCTTTGACTTTGGGAAAGATTTGTTTTTTTTTTTTTTTATTATTTTAAGTATTTATGCCATGTCCCTCATATCTTGCCCCCTAAGTTGTGTCTTCCTCCTTGACTTTTTCCCCTGCTTTTGCAACATCTGTGAGCTTAGTTTTGGCATCTTTTGGTCCTTTGCACTGCAACTGATATAATACCCAGGCCATTTTCTTAGAGTCACTAAATTTCCAAAATTTTCTTTTTTTCTCCTCCAATTGAATTCCTTTGATATTGACTCCTTTCCAGCGTGTTTGTAGGTCCTTCTTTTCTGTTTTGACCTTCAGTGGGGATCAATTTTGGCAAGCTTTGCTGCATGTGCCTGCCCTTGGTGGCATATGGCCTGCCTGCATTTTGATGGCTTTGACTTTGGGAAAGATTTTTTCTTTTTTTTTTTTTTTTTTATTATGTATTAATGCCATGTCCCTCATATCTTGCCCCCTAAGTTGTGTCTTCCTCCTTGACTTTTTCCCCTGCTTTTGCAACATCTGTGAGCTTAGTTTTGGCATCTTTTGGTCCTTTGCACTGCACCTGATATAATACCCAGGCCATTTTCTTAGAGTCACTAAATTTCCAAAATTTTTTTTTTTCTCCTCCAATTGCAATTCCTTTGATGTTGACTCCTTTCCAGCGTGTTTGTAGGTCCTTCTTTTCTGTTTTGGCCTTCAGTGGGGATCAATTTTGGCAAGCTTTGCTGCATGTGCCTGCCCTTGGTGGCATATGGCCTGCCTGTATTTTGATGGCTTTGACTTTGGGAAAGATTTTTTCTTTTTTTTTTTTTTATTATTTTAAGTATTCATGCCATGTCCCTCATATCTTGCCCCCTAAGTTGTGTCTTCCTCCTTGACTTTTTCCCCTGCTTTTGCAACATCTGTGAGCTTAGTTTTGGCACCTTTTTGTCCTTTCCAATGCAGCTGATTTCCTCACAGCCTATTTTTTGTAGAGACTAAAATTCCCAATTTTCTGCTTTTTTCAATTGCATTTCATTTGAACCTATCTCCTTTCCAGAGTGTTTGTAAGCCTTTCTTTTGGGATTCGCAAGATTCCTTTTCCCTTCCCGAAAGGAAATTTCATTTCCTTTCGGGAAGGGAAAAGGAATCTTGCGATTTCAATGGGGACCAATAGAGGAATCTTTGGTGCATGTCCCTGCACTTGATGGCAGGCCATGCCTTTTGATGGCTTTGACTTTGGGAAAGATTTTTTTCTTTTTTTGGTTGTTTTCTGAAGTGTTCAAGCCATGTCCCTCATATCTTGCCCCCTAAGTTGTGTCTTCCTCCTTGACTTTTTCCCCTGCTTTTGCAACATCTGTGAGCTTAGTTTTGGCATCTTTTGTTCGTTGGCACTGCACCTGATAAAACCCCCGGCCATTTTCTTAGAGTCGCTAAATTTCCCAAATTTTCTTTTTTTCTCCTCCAATTGCAATTCCTTTGATGTTGACTCCTTTCCAACGTGTTTGTAGGTCCTTCTTTTCTGTTTTGGCCTTCAGTGGGGATCAATTTTGGCAAGCCTTGCTGCATGTGCCTGCCCTTGGTGGCGTATGGCCTGCCTGCATTTTGATTGCTTTGACTTTGGGAAAGATTTTTTCTTTTTCTTTTTTTTATTATTTTAAGTATTCATGCCATGTCCCTAATATCTTGCCCCCTAAGTTGTGTCTTCCTCCTTGACTTTTTCCCCTGCTTTTGCAACATCTGTGAGCTTAGTTTTGGCATCTTTTGGTCCTTTGCACTGCAACTGATATAATACCCAGGCCATTTTCTTAGAGTCACTAAATTTCCCAAATTTTCTTTTTTTCTCCTCCAATTGAATTCCTTTGATATTGACTCCTTTCCAGCGTGTTTGTAGGTCCTTCTTTTCTGTTTTGACCTTCAGTGGGGATCAATTTTGGCAAGCTTTGCTGCATGTGCCTGCCCTTGGTGGCATATGGCCTGCCTGCATTTTGATGGCTTTGACTTTGGGAAAGATTTTTTCTTTTTTTTTTTTTTTATTAAGTAATAATGCCATGTCCCTCATATCTTGCCCCCTAAGTTGTGTCTTCCTCCTTGACTTTTTCCCCTGCTTTTGCAACATCTGTGAGCTTAGTTTTGGCATCTTTTGGTCCTTTGCACTGCACCTGATATAATACCCAGGCCATTTTCTTAGAGTCACTAAATTTCCAAAATTTTTTTTTTTCTCCTCCAATTGCAATTCCTTTGATGTTGACTCCACTCCAGCGTGTTTGTAGGTCCTTCTTTTCTGTTTTGGCCTTCAGTGGGGATCAATTTTGGCAAGCTTTGCTGCATGTGCCTGCCCTTGGTGGCATATGGCCTGCCTGTATTTTGATGGCTTTGACTTTGGGAAAGATTTTTTCTTTTTTTTTTTTTTATTATTTTAAGTATTCATGCCATGTCCCTCATATCTTGCCCCCTAAGTTGTGTCTTCCTCCTTGACTTTTTCCCCTGCTTTTGCAACATCTGTGAGCTTAGTTTTGGCAACTTTTTGTCCTTTCCAATGCAGCTGATTTCCTCACAGCCTATTTTTTGTAGAGACTAAAATTCCCAATTTTCTGCTTTTTTCAATTGCATTTCATTTGAACCTATCTCCTTTCCAGAGTGTTTGTAAGCCTTTCTTTTGGGATTCGCAAGATTCCTTTTCCCTTCCCGAAAGGAAATTTCATTTCCTTTCGCGAAGGGAAAAGGAATCTTGCGATTTCAATGGGGACCAATAGAGGAATCTTTGGTGCATGTCCCTGCACTTGATGGCAGGCCATGCCTTTTGATGGCTTTGACTTTGGGAAAGATTTTTTTCTTTTTTTGGTTGTTTTCTGAAGTGTTCAAGCCATGTCCCTCATATCTTGCCCCCTAAGTTGTGTCTTCCTCCTTGACTTTTTCCCCTGCTTTTGCAACATCTGTGGGCTTAGTTTTGGCATCTTTTGTTCGTTGGCACTGCACCTGATAAAACACCAGGCCATTTTCTTAGAGTCGCTAAATTTCCCAAATTTTCTTTTTTTCTCCTCCAATTGCAATTCCTTTGATGTTGACTCCTTTCCAACGTGTTTGTAGGTCCTTCTTTTCTGTTTTGGCCTTCAGTGGGGATCAATTTTGGCAAGCTTTGCTGCATGTGCCTGACCTTGGTGGCGTATGGCCTGCCTGCATTTTGATGGCTTTGACTTTGGGAAAGATTTTTTCTTTTTTTCTTTTTTAATATTTTAAGTATTCATGCCCTGTCCCTCACATCTTGCCCCCTAAGTGGTGTCTTCCTCCTTGACTTTTTCCCCTGCTTTTGCAACATCTGTGAGCTTAGTTTTGCCACCTTTTGGTCCTTTGCAATGCAGCTGATTTCCTCACAGCCTATTTTTTGAAAAGACTAAAATTCCCGATTTTCTGCTTTTTTCAATTGCATTTCATTTGAACCTATCTCCTTTCCAGAGTGTTTGTAAGCCTTTTTTGTGGGATTCGCAAGATTCCTTTTTCCTTCCCGAAAGGAAATTTCATTTCCTTTCGGGAAGGGAAAAGGAATCTTGCGATTTCAATGGGGACCAATAGAGGAATCTTTGGTGCATGTCCCTGCACTTGATGGCAGGCCATGCCTTTTGATGGCTTTGACTTTGGGAAAGATTTTTTTCTTTTTTTGGTTGTTTTCTGAAGTGTTCAAGCCATGTCCCTCATATCTTGCCCCCTAAGTTGTGTCTTCCTCCTTGACTTTTTCCCCTGCTTTTGCAACATCTGTGAGCTTAGTTTTGGCATCTTTTGTTCGTTGGCACTGCACCTGATAAAACCCCCGGCCATTTTCTTAGAGTCGCTAAATTTCCCAAATTTTCTTTTTTTCTCCTCCAATTGCAATTCCTTTGATGTTGACTCCTTTCCAACGTGTTTGTAGGTCCTTCTTTTCTGTTTTGGCCTTCAGTGGGGATCAATTTTGGCAAGCCTTGCTGCATGTGCCTGCCCTTGGTGGCGTATGGCCTGCCTGCATTTTGATTGCTTTGACTTTGGGAAAGATTTTTTCTTTTTCTTTTTTTTATTATTTTAAGTATTCATGCCATGTCCCTCATATCTTGCCCCCTAAGTTGTGTCTTCCTCCTTGACTTTTTCCCCTGCTTTTGCAACATCTGTGAGCTTAGTTTTGGCATCTTTTGGTCCTTTGCACTGCACCTGATAAAACCCCAGGCCATTTTCTTAGAGTCACTAAATTTCCCAAATTTTCTTTTTTTCTCCTCCAATTGAATTCCTTTGATATTGACTCCTTTCCAGCGTGTTTGTAGGTCCTTCTTTTCTGTTTTGACCTTCAGTGGGGATCAATTTTGGCAAGCTTTGCTGCATGTGCCTGCCCTTGGTGGCATATGGCCTGCCTGCATTTTGATGGCTTTGACTTTGGGAAAGATTTTTTCTTTTTTTTTTTTTTTATTAAGTATTAATGCCATGTCCCTCATATCTTGCCCCCTAAGTTGTGTCTTCCTCCTTGACTTTTTCCCCTGCTTTTGCAACATCTGTGAGCTTAGTTTTGGCATCTTTTGGTCCTTTGCACTGCACCTGATATAATACCCAGGCCATTTTCTTAGAGTCATTAAATTTCCAAAATTTTTTTTTTTCTCCTCCAATTGCAATTCCTTTGATGTTGACTCCTTTCCAGCGTGTTTGTAGGTCCTTCTTTTCTGTTTTGGCCTTCAGTGGGGATCAATTTTGGCAAGCTTTGCTGCATGTGCCTGCCCTTGGTGGCATATGGCCTGCCTGTATTTTGATGGCTTTGACTTTGGGAAAGATTTTTTCTTTTTTTTTTTTTTTATTATTTTAAGTATTCATGCCATGTCCCTCATATCTTGCCCCCTAAGTTGTGTCTTCCTCCTTGACATTTTCCCCTGCTTTTGCAACATCTGTGAGCTTAGTTTTGGCACCTTTTTGTCCTTTCCAATGCAGCTGATTTCCTCACAGCCTATTTTTTGTAGAGACTAAAATTCCCAATTTTCTGCTTTTTTCAATTGCATTTCATTTGAACCTATCTCCTTTCCAGAGTGTTTGTAAGCCTTTCTTTTGTGATTCGCAAGATTCCTTTTCCCTTCCCGAAAGGAAATTTCATTTCCTTTCGGGAAGGGAAAAGGAATCTTGCGATTTCAATGGGGACCAATAGAGGAATCTTTGGTGCATGTCCCTGCACTTGATGGCAGGCCATGCCTTTTGATGGCTTTGACTTTGGGAAAGATTTTTTTCTTTTTTTGGTTGTTTTCTGAAGTGTTCAAGCCATGTCCCTCATATCTTGCCCCCTAAGTTGTGTCTTCCTCCTTGACTTTTTCCCCTGCTTTTGCAACATCTGTGGGCTTAGTTTTGGCATATTTTGTTCGTTGGCACTGCACCTGATAAAACACCAGGCCATTTTCTTAGAGTCGCTAAATTTCCCAAATTTTCTTTTTTTCTCCTCCAATTGCAATTCCTTTGATATTGACTCCTTTCCAACGTGTTTGTAGGTCCTTCTTTTCTGTTTTGGCCTTCAGTGGGGATCAATTTTGGCAAGCTTTGCTGCATGTGCCTGACCTTGGTGGCGTATGGCCTGCCTGCATTTTGATGGCTTTGACTTTGGGAAAGATTTTTTCTTTTTTTCTTTTTTAATATTTTAAGTATTCATGCCCTGTCCCTCACATCTTGCCCCCTAAGTGGTGTCTTCCTCCTTGACTTTTTCCCCTGCTTTTGCAACATCTGTGAGCTTAGTTTTGCCACCTTTTGGTCCTTTGCAATGCAGCTGATTTCCTCACAGCCTATTTTTTGAAGAGACTAAAATTCCCGATTTTCTGCTTTTTTCAATTGCATTTCATTTGAACCTATCTCCTTTCCAGAGTGTTTGTAAGCCTTTTTTGTGGGATTCGCAAGATTCCTTTTTCCTTCCCGAAAGGAAATTTCATTTCCTTTCGGGAAGGGAAAAGGAATCTTGCGATTTCAATGGGGACCAATAGAGGAATCTTTGGTGCATGTCCCTGCACTTGATGGCAGGCCATACCTTTTGATGGCTTTGACTTTGGGAAAGATTTTTTTATTTTTTTGGTTGTTTTCTGAAGTGTTCAAGCCATGTCCCTCATATCTTGCCCCCTAAGTTGTGTCTTCCTCCTTGACTTTTTCCCCTGCTTTTGCAACATCTGTGAGCTTAGTTTTGGCATCTTTTGTTCGTTGGCACTGCACCTGATAAAACCCCCGGCCATTTTCTTAGAGTCGCTAAATTTCCCAAATTTTCTTTTTTTCTCCTCCAATTGCAATTCCTTTGATGTTGACTCCTTTCCAACGTGTTTGTAGGTCCTTCTTTTCTGTTTTGGCCTTCAGTGGGGATCAATTTTGGCAAGCCTTGCTGCATGTGCCTGCCCTTGGTGGCGTATGGCCTGCCTGCATTTTGATTGCTTTGACTTTGGGAAAGATTTTTTCTTTTTTTTTTTTTTTATTATTTTAAGTATTCATGCCATGTCCCTAATATCTTGCCCCCTAAGTTGTGTCTTCCTCCTTGACTTTTTCCCCTGCTTTTGCAACATCTGTGAGCTTAGTTTTGGCATCTTTTGGTCCTTTGCACTGCACCTGATAAAACCCCAGGCCATTTTCTTAGAGTCACTAAATTTCCCAAATTTTCTTTTTTTCTCCTCCAATTGCAATTCCTTTGATGTTGTCTCCTTTCCAGTGCGTTTGTATGTCCTTCTTTTCTGTTTTGGCTTAAGTGGGGATCAATTTTGGCAAGCTTTGCTGCATGTGCCTGCCCTTGCTGGCGTATGGCCTGCCTGCATTTTGATGGCTTTGACTTTGGGAAAGATTGTTGCTTTTTTTTTTTTTTTTTCTTTTAAGTATTCATGCCATGTCCCTCATATCTTGCTCCCTAAGTTGTGTCTTCCTCCTTCACTTTTTCCCCTCCTTTTGCAACATCTATGAGCTTAGTTTTGGTACCTTTTGTTCCTTTGCACTGCACCTGCTAAAACCCCAGGCCACTTTCTAAGAGTCATTAAATTTCCCAAATTTTCTTTTTTTCTCCTCCAATTGCAAATCCTTTGATGTTGTCTCCATTCCAGACTGTTTGTAGGTCCTTCTTTTCTGTTTTGGCATTTAGTGGGGATCAATGTTGGCAAGTTTTGCTGCATGTGCCTGCCCTTGGTGGCGTATGGCCTGCCTGCATTTTGATGGCTTTGACTTTGGGAAAGATTTTTTCTTCTTTTTTTTTTTATTATTTTAAGTATTCATGCCATGTCCCTCATATCTTGCCCCCTAAGTTGTGTCTTCCTCCTTGACTTTTTCCCCTGCTTTTGCAACATCTGTGAGCTTAGTTTTGGCATCATTTGGTCCTTTGCACTGCACCTGATAAAACCCCAGGCCATTTTCTTAGAGTCATTAAATTTCCCAAGTTTTCTTTTTTTCTCCTCCAATTGCAATTCCTTTGATGTTGACTCCTTTCCAGCGTGTTTGTAGGTCCTTCTTTTCTGTTTTGGCCTTCAGTGGGGATCAATTTTGGCAAGCTTTGCTGCATGTGCCTGCCCTTGCTGGCGTATGGCCTGCCTGCATTTTGATGGCTTTGACTTTGGGAAAGATTTTTTCTTTTTTTTTTTTTTATTATTTTAAGTATTCATGCCATGTTCCCCATATCTTCCCCCCTCAGTTGTTTCTTCCTCCTTGACTTTTTCCCCTGCTTTTGCAACATCTGTGAGCTTAGTTTTGCCACCTTTTGGTCCTTTGCAATGCAGCTGATTTCCTCACAGACTATTTTTTGAAGAGACTAAAATTCCCGATTTTCTGCTTTTTTCAATTGCATTTCATTTGAACCTATCTCCTTTCCAGAGTGTTTGTAAGCCTTTTTTGTGGGATTCGCAAGACTCCTTTTCCCTCCCCGAAAGGAAATTTCATTTCCTTTCGGGAAGGGAAAAGGAATCTTGCGATTTCAATGGGGACCAATAGAGGAATCTTTGGTGCATGTCCCTGCACTAGATGGCAGGCCATGCCTTTTGATGGCTTTGACTTTGGGAAAGATTTTTTTCTTTTTTTGGTTGTATTCTGAAGTGTTCATGCCATGTCCCTCATATCTTGCCCCCTAAGTTGTGTCTTCCTCCTTGACTTTTTCCCCTGCTTTTGCAACATCTGTGAGCTTAGTTTTGGCATCTTTGGTTCCTTTGCACTGCACCTGATAAAACCCGAGGCCATTTTCTTTGAGCCACTAAATTTCCCAAATTTTCTTTTTTTCTCCTCCAATTGCAAATCCTTTGATGTTGTCTCCATTCCAGCGTGTTTGTAGGTCCTTTTTTTCTGCTTTGGCCTTTAGTGGGGATCAATGTTGGCAAGTTTTGCTGCATGTGCCTGCCCTTGCTGGCGTATGGCCTGCCTGTATTTTGATGGCTTTGACTTTGGGAAAGATTTTTTCTTTTTTTTTTTTTTATTATTTTAAGTATTTATGCCATGTCCCTCATATCTTGCCCCCTAAGTTGTGTCTTCCTCCTTGACTTTTTCCCCTGCTTTTGCAACATCTGTGAGCTTAGTTTTGGCATCTTTTGGTCCTTTGCACTGCAACTGATATAATACCCAGGCCATTTTCTTAGAGTCACTAAATTTCCCAAATTTTCTTTTTTTCTCCTCCAATTGAATTCCTTTGATATTGACTCCTTTCCAGCGTGTTTGTAGGTCCTTCTTTTCTGTTTTGGCCTTCAGTGGGGATCAATTTTGGCAAGCTTTGCTGCATGTGCCTGCCCTTGGTGGCATATGGCCTGCCTGCATTTCGATGGCTTTGACTTTGGGAACGATTTTTTCTTTTTTTTTTTTTTTATTAATTATTAATGCCATGTCCCTCATATCTTGCCCCCTAAGTTGTGTCTTCCTCCTTGACTTTTTCCCCTGCTCTTGCAACATCTGTGAGCTTAGTTTTGGCATCTTTTGGTCCTTTGCACTGCACCTGATATAATACCCAGGCCATTTTCTTAGAGTCACTAAATTTCCAAAATATTTTTTTTTCTCCTCCAATTGCAATTCCTTTGATGTTGACTCATTTCCAGCGTGTTTGTAGGTCCTTCTTTTCTGTTTTGGCCTTCAGTGGGGATCAATTTTGGCAAGCTTTGTTGCATGTGCCTGCCCTTGGTGGCATATGGCCTGCCTGTATTTTGATGGCTTTGACTTTGGGAAAGATTTTTTCTTCTTTTTTTTTTTATTATTTTAAGTATTCATGCCATGTCCCTCATATCTTGCCCCCTAAGTTGTGTCTTCCTCCTTGACTTTTTCCCCTGCTTTTGCAACATCTGTGAGCTTAGTTTTGGCACCTTTTTGTCCTTTCCAATGCAGCTGATTTCCTCACAGCCTATTTTTTGTAGAGACTAAAATTCCCGATTTTCTGCTTTTTTCAATTGCATTTAATTTGAACCTATCTCCTTTCCAGAGTGTTTGTAAGCCTTTCTTTTGGGATTCGCAAGATTCCTTTTCCCTTCCCGAAAGGAAATTTCATTTCCTTTCGGGAAGGGAAAAGGAATCTTGCGATTTCAATGGGGACCAATAGAGGAATCTTTGGTGCATGTCCCTGCACTTGATGGCAGGCCATGCCTTTTGATGGCTTTGACTTTGGGAAAGATTTTTTTCTTTTTTTGGTTGTTTTCTGAAGTGTTCAAGCCATGTCCCTCATATCTTGCCCCCTAAGTTGTGTCTTCCTCCTTGACATTTTCCCCTGCTTTTGCAACATCTGTGAGCTTAGTTTTGGCATCTTTTGTTCGTTGGCACTGCACCTGATAAAACACCAGGCCATTCTCTTAGAGTCGCTAAATTTCCCAAATTTTCTTTTTCTCCTCCAATTGCAATTCCTTTGATGTTGACTCCTTTCCAACGTGTTTGTAGGTCCTTCTTTTCTGTTTTGGCCTTCAGTGGGGATCAATTTTGGCAAGCCTTGCTGCATGTGCCTGCCCTTGGTGGCGTATGGCCTGCCTGCATTTTGATGGCTTTGACTTTGGGAAAGTTTTTTTCGCCATGTCCCTCATATCTTGCTCCCTAAGTTGTGTCTTCCTCCTTCACTTTTTCCCCTCCTTTTGCAACATCTATGAGCTTAGTTTTGGTACCTTTTGGTCCTTTGCACTGCACCTGATAAAATCCCAGGCCACTTTCTAAGAGTCATTAAATTTCCCAAATTTTCTTTTTTTCTCCTCCAATTGCAAATCCTTTGATGTTGTCTCCATTCCAGCGTGTTTGTAGGTCCTTCTTTTCTGTTTTGGTCTTAAGTGGGGATCAATGTTGCAAGTTTTGCTGCATGTGCCTGCCCTTGGTGGCGTATGGCCTGCCTGCATTTTGATGGCTTTGACTTTGGGAAAGATTTTTTCTTTTTTTTTTTTTTTATTATTTTAAGTATTCATGTCATGTCCCTCATATCTTGCCCCCTAAGCTGTGTCGTCCTCCTTGACTTTTTACCCTGCTTTTGCAACATCTGTGAGCTTAGTTTTGGCATCTTTTGGTCCTTTGCAATGCACCTGATAAAACCCCAGGCCATTTTCTTAGAGTCACTAAATTTCCCAAATTTTCTTTTTTTCTCCTCCAATTGCAATTCCTTTGATGTTGTCTCCTTTCCAGCGTGTTTGCAGGTCCTTCTTTTCTGTTTTGGCCTTCAGTGGGGATCAATTTTGGCAAGCTTTGCTGCATGTGCCTTCCCTTGGTGGCGTATGGCCTGCCTGCATTTTGATGGCTTTGACTTTGGGAAAGATTTTTTCTTTTTCTTTTTTATATTATTTTAAGTATTCATGCCCTGTCCCTCATATCTTGCCCCCTCAGTTGTGTCTTCCTCCTTGACTTTTCCCCCTGCTTTTGCAACATCTGTGAGCTTAGTTTTGCCACCTTTTGGTCCTTTGCGATGCAGCTGATTTCCTCACAGCCTGTTTTTTGGAGAGACTAAAATTCCAGATTTTCTGCTTTTTTCAATTGCATTTCATTTGAACGTATCTCCTTTCCAGAGTGTTTGTAAGCCTTTCTTTTGGGATTCGCAAGATTCCTTTTCCCTTCCCGAAAGGAAATTAAATTTCCTTTCGGGAAGGGAAAAGGAATCTTGCGATTTCAATGGGGACCAATAGAGGAATCTTTGGTGCATGTCCCTGCACTTGATGGCAGGCCATGCCTTTTGATGGCTTTGACTTTGGGAAAGATTTTTTTCTTTTTTTGGTTGTTTTCTGAAGTGTTCAAGCCATGTCCCTCATATCTTGCCCCCTAAGTTGTGTCTTCCTCCTTGACTTTTTCCCCTGCTTTTGCAACATCTGTGAGCTTAGTTTTGGCATCTTTTGTTCGTTGGCACTGCACCTGATAAAACACCAGGCCATTTTCTTAGAGTCGCTAAATTTCCCAAATTTTCTTTTTTTCTCCTCCAATTGCAATTCCTTTGATGTTGACTCCTTTCCAGCGTGTTTGTAGGTCCTTCTTTTCTGTTTTGGCCTTCAGTGGGGATCAATTTTGGCAAGCTTTGCTGCATGTGCCTGCCCTTGCTGACGTATGGCCTGCCTGCATTTTGATGGCTTTGACTTTGGGAAAGATATTTTCTTTTTTGTTTTTTTATTATTTTAAGTATTCATGCCATGTTCCCCATATCTTGCCCCCTAAGTTGTGTCTTCCTCCTTGACTTTTTCCCCTGCTTTTGCAACATCTGTGAGCTTAGTTTTGCCACCTTTTGGTCCTTTGCAATGCAGCTGATTTCCTCACAGATTATTTTTTGAAGAGACAAAAATTCCCGATTTTCTGCTTTTTTCAATTGCATTTCATTTGAACCTATCTCCTTTCCAGAGTGTTTGTAAGCCTATTTTGTGGGATTCGCAAGACTCCTTTTCCCTCCCCGAAAGGAAATTTAATTTCCTTTCGGGAAGGGAAAAGGAATCTTGCGATTTCAATGGGGACCAATAGAGGAATCTTTGGTGCATGTCCCTGCACTAGATGGCAGGCCATGCCTTTTGATGGCTTTGACTTTGGGAAAGATTTTTTTCTTTTTTTGGTTGTATTCTGAAGTGTTCATGCCATGTCCCTCATATCTTGCCCCCTAAGTTGTGTCTTCCTCCTTGACTTTTTCCCCTGCTTTTGCAACATCTGTGAGCTTAGTTTTGGCATCTTTTGGTCCTTTGCACTGCACCTGATAAAACCCCAGCCTATTTTCTTAGAGTCACTAAATTTCCCAAATTTTCTTTTTTTCTCCTCCAATTGCAATTCCTTTGATGTTGACTCCTTTCCAGCGTGTTTGTAAGTCCTTCTTTTCTGTTTTGGCTTTCAGTGGAGATCAATTTTGGCAAGATCTGCTGCATGTGCCTGCACTTGCTGGCTTATGGCCTGCCTGCATTTTGATGGCTTTGACTTTGGGAAAGATTTTTTCATTTTTTTTTTTTTATTATTTTAAGTATTCATGCCATGTCCCTCATATATTGCCCCCTGTTGTGTCTTCCTCCTTGACTTTTTCCCTTGCTTTTGCAACATCTGTGAGCTTAGTTTTGGCATCTTTTGGTCCTTTGCACTGCACCTGATATAAACCCAGGCCATTCTCTAATACTCACTAAATTTCCCAAATATTCTTTTTTTCTCCTCCAATTGCAATTCCTTTGATGTTGACTCCACTCCAGCGTGTTTGTAGGTCATTCTTTTCAGTTTTGGCCTTCAGTGGGGATCAATTTTGGCAAGCTTTGCTGCATGTGCCTGCCCTTGCTGGCGTATGGCCTGCCTGCATTTTGATGGCTTTGACTTTGGGAAAGATTTTTTTTTTTTTTTTTTATTATTTTAAGTATTCATGCCATGTCCCTCATATCTTGCCCCCTAAGTTGTGTCTTCCTCCTTGACATTTTCCCCTGCTTTTGCAACATCTGTGAGCTTAGTTTTGGCATCTTTTGGTCCTTTGCCCTGCACCTGATATAATACCCGGGCCATTTTCTTAGAGTCACTAAATTTCCCAAATTTTTGTTTTTTTCCTCCAATTGCAATTCCTTTGATGTTGACTCCTTTCCAGCGTGTTTGTAGGTCGTTCTTTTCTGTTTTGGCCTTCAGTGGGGATCAATTTTGGCAAGCTTTGCTGCATGTGCCTGCCCTTGGTGGCGTATGGCCTGCCTGCATTTTGATGGCTTTGACTTTGGGAAAGATTTTTTCTTTTTCTTTTTTTTAATATTTTAAGTATTCATGCCATGTCCCTCATATCTTGCCCCCTAAGTTGTGTCTTCCTCCTTGACTTTTTCCCCTGCTTTTGCAACATCTGTGAGCTTAGTTTTGCCACCTTTTGGTCCTTTGCAATGCAGCTGATTTCCTCACAGCCTATTTTTTGTAGAGACTAAAATTCCCGATTTTCTGCTTTTTTCAATTGCATTTCATTTGAACCTATCTCCTTTCCAGAGTGTTTGTAAGCCTTTCTTTTGGGATTCGCAAGATTCCTTTTCCCTTCCAGAAAGGAAATTTCATTTCCTTTCGGGAAGGGAAAAGGAATCTTGCGATTTCAATGGGGACCAATAGAGGAATCTTTGGTGCATGTCCCTGCACTGGATGGCAGGCCATGCCTTTTGATGGCTTTGACTTTGGGAAAGATTTTTATCCTTTTTTTGGTTGTTTTCTGAAGTGTTCATGCCATGTCCCTCATATCTTGCCCCCTAAGCTGTGTCTTCCTCCTTGACTTTTTCCCCTGCTTTTGCAACATCTGTGAGCTTAGTTTTGCCACCTTTTGGTCCTTTGCAATGCAGCTGATTTCCTCACAGATTATTTTTTGAAGAGACAAAAATTCCCGATTTTCTGCTTTTTTCAATTGCATTTCATTTGAACCTATCTCCTTTCCAGAGTGTTTGTAAGCCTATTTTGTGGGATTCGCAAGACTCCTTTTCCCTCCCCGAAAGGAAATTTAATTTCCTTTCGGGAAGGGAAAAGGAATCTTGCGATTTCAATGGGGACCAATAGAGGAATCTTTGGTGCATGTCCCTGCACTAGATGGCAGGCCATGCCTTTTGATGGCTTTGACTTTGGGAAAGATTTTTTTCTTTTTTTGGTTGTATTCTGAAGTGTTCATGCCATGTCCCTCATATCTTGCCCCCTAAGTTGTGTCTTCCTCCTTGACTTTTTCCCCTGCTTTTGCAACATCTGTGAGCTTAGTTTTGGCATCTTTTGGTCCTTTGCACTGCACCTGATAAAACCCCAGCCTATTTTCTTAGAGTCACTAAATTTCCCAAATTTTCTTTTTTTCTCCTCCAATTGCAATTCCTTTGATGTTGACTCCTTTCCAGCGTGTTTGTAAGTCCTTCTTTTCTGTTTTGGCTTTCAGTGGAGATCAATTTTGGCAAGATCTGCTGCATGTGCCTGCACTTGCTGGCTTATGGCCTGCCTGCATTTTGATGGCTTTGACTTTGGGAAAGATTTTTTCATTTTTTTTTTTTTATTATTTTAAGTATTCATGCCATGTCCCTCATATATTGCCCCCTGTTGTGTCTTCCTCCTTGACTTTTTCCCTTGCTTTTGCAACATCTGTGAGCTTAGTTTTGGCATCTTTTGGTCCTTTGCACTGCACCTGATATAAACCCAGGCCATTCTCTAATACTCACTAAATTTCCCAAATATTCTTTTTTTCTCCTCCAATTGCAATTCCTTTGATGTTGACTCCACTCCAGCGTGTTTGTAGGTCATTCTTTTCAGTTTTGGCCTTCAGTGGGGATCAATTTTGGCAAGCTTTGCTGCATGTGCCTGCCCTTGCTGGCGTATGGCCTGCCTGCATTTTGATGGCTTTGACTTTGGGAAAGATTTTTTTTTTTTTTTTTTATTATTTTAAGTATTCATGCCATGTCCCTCATATCTTGCCCCCTAAGTTGTGTCTTCCTCCTTGACATTTTCCCCTGCTTTTGCAACATCTGTGAGCTTAGTTTTGGCATCTTTTGGTCCTTTGCCCTGCACCTGATATAATACCCGGGCCATTTTCTTAGAGTCACTAAATTTCCCAAATTTTTGTTTTTTTCCTCCAATTGCAATTCCTTTGATGTTGACTCCTTTCCAGCGTGTTTGTAGGTCGTTCTTTTCTGTTTTGGCCTTCAGTGGGGATCAATTTTGGCAAGCTTTGCTGCATGTGCCTGCCCTTGGTGGCGTATGGCCTGCCTGCATTTTGATGGCTTTGGCTTTGGGAAAGATTTTTTCTTTTTCTTTTTTTTAATATTTTAAGTATTCATGCCATGTCCCTCATATCTTGCCCCCTAAGTTGTGTCTTCCTCCTTGACTTTTTCCCCTGCTTTTGCAACATCTGTGAGCTTAGTTTTGCCACCTTTTGGTCCTTTGCAATGCAGCTGATTTCCTCACAGCCTATTTTTTGTAGAGACTAAAATTCCCGATTTTCTGCTTTTTTCAATTGCATTTCATTTGAACCTATCTCCTTTCCAGAGTGTTTGTAAGCCTTTCTTTTGGGATTCGCAAGATTCCTTTTCCCTTCCAGAAAGGAAATTTCATTTCCTTTCGGGAAGGGAAAAGGAATCTTGCGATTTCAATGGGGACCAATAGAGGAATCTTTGGTGCATGTCCCTGCACTGGATGGCAGGCCATGCCTTTTGATGGCTTTGACTTTGGGAAAGATTTTTTTCTTTTTTTGGTTGTTTTCTGAAGTGTTCATGCCATGTCCCTCATATCTTGCCCCCTAAGCTGTGTCTTCCTCCTTGACTTTTTCCCCTGCTTTTGCAACATCTGTGTGCTTAGTTTTGGCATCTTTAGCCCTTTGCACTGCACATGACATACTGCCAGGCCATATTCTTAGAGTCACTGAATTTCCCAAATTTTCTTTTTTTCTCCTCCAATTGCAATTCCTTTAATGTTGACTCATTTCCAGCGTGTTTGTAGGTCCTTCTTTTCTGTTTTGGCCTTCAGTGGGGATCAATTTTGGCAAGCTTTGCTGCATGTGCCTGCCCTTGCTGGCGTATGGCCTGCCTGCATTTTGATGGCTTTGAGTTTGGGAAAGATTTTTTCTTTTTTTTTTTTTTATTATTTTAAGTATTCATTCCATGTCCCTCATATCTTTCTCCCTAAGTTGTGTCTTCCTCCTTGGCTTTTTCCCCAAATTTTGCAACATCTGTGAGCTTAGTTTTTCATCTTTTGGTCCTTTGCACTGCACCTGATAAAACCCCAGGCCATTTTCATAGAGTCACTAAATTTCCCAAATTTTCTTTTTTTCTCCTCCAATTGCAATTCCTTTGATGTTGACTCCTTTCCAGCGTGTTTTTAAGTCCTTCTTTTCTGTTTTGCCTTCAGTGGGGATCAATTTTGGCAAGCTTTGCTGTATGTGCCTGCCCTTGGTGGCGTATGGCCTGCCTGCATTTTGATGGCTTTGACTTTGGGAAAGATTTTTTCTTTTTTTTTTTTTTTAATATTTTAAGTATTCATGCCATGTTTTTCATATTTTGCCCCCTGTTGTGTCTTCCTCCTTGACTTTTTCCCCTGCTTTTCAACATCTGTGAGCTTAGTTTTGGCTTCTTTTGGTCCTTTGCACTGCACCTGATATAAACCCAGGCGATTTTATTAGAGTCATTAAATTTCCCATTTTTTTTTTTCTCCTCCAGTTGCAATTCCTTTGATGGTGTGTCCATTCCAGCGTGTTTGTAAGTCCTTCTTTTCTGTTTTGGCCTTCAGTGGGGATCAATTTTGGCAAGCTTTGCTGCATGTGCCTGCCCTTGGTGGCGTATGGCCTGCCTGCATTTTGATGGCTTTGACATTGGGAAAGATTTTTTTTTTTTTTTTTTTTATTTTAAGTATTCATGCCATGTCCCTCATATCTTCCCCCCTAAGTTGTGTCTTCCTCCTTGACATTTTCCCCTGCTTTTGCAACATCTGTGAGCTTAGCTTTGGCATCTTTAGCCCTTTGCACTGCACATGATATACTGCCAGGCCATATCCTTAGAGTCAATGAATTTCCCAAATTTTCTTTTTTTCTCCTCCAATTGCAATTCCTTTAATGTTGACTCCTTTCCAGCGTGTTTGTAGGTCCTTCTTTTCTGTTTTGGCCTTCAGTGGGGATCAATTTTGGCAAGCTTTGCTGCATGTGCCTGCCCTTGCTGGCGTATGGCCTGCCTGCCTTTTTATGGCTTTGACTTTGGGAAATATTTTTTCTTTTTTTTTTTATTATTTTAAGTATTCATGCCATGTCCCTCATATCTTGCCCCCTAAGTTCTGTCTTCCTCCTTGACTTTTTCCCCTGATTTTGCAACATCTGTGAGCTTAGTTTTGCCACCTTTTGGTCCTTTGCAATGCAGCTGATTTCCTCACAGCCTATTTTTTGAAGAGACAAAAATTCCCGATTTTCTGCTTTTTTCAATTGCATTTCATTTGAACCTATCTCCTTTCCAGAGTGTTTGTAAGCCTTTCTTTTGGGATTCGCCAGAATACTTTTCCCTTCCCGAAAGGAAATTTCATTTACTTTCGGGAAGGGAAAAGGAATCTTGCGATTTCAATGGGGACCAATAGAGGAATCTTTGGTGCATGTCCCTGCACTTGATGGCAGGCCATGCCTTTTGATGGCTTTGACTTTGGGAAAGATTTTTTTCTTTTTTTGGTTGTTTTCTGAAGTGTTCATGCCATGTCCCTCATATCTTGCCCCCTAAGTTCTGTCTTCCTCCTTGACTTTTTCCGCTGCTTTTGCAACATCTGTGAGCTTAGTTTTGGCACCTTTTGGTCCTTTGCACTGCACCTGATAAAACACCAGGCCACTTTCTAAGAGTCTCTAAATTTCCCAAATTTTCTTTTTTTCTCCTCCAATTGCAATTCCTTTGATGTTGACTACTTTCCAGTGTGTTTGTGGGTCCTTCTTTCCTGTTTTGGCCTTCAGTGGGGATCAATTTTGGCAAGCTTTGCTGCATGTGCCTGCCCTTGCTGGCGTATGGCCTGCCTGAATTTTGATGGCTTTGACATTGGTAAAGATTTTTTCTATTTTTTTTTTTTATTTTAAGTATTCATGCCATGTCCCTCATATCTTGCCCCCTAAGTTGTGTCTTCCTCCTTGACTTTTTCCCCTGCTTTTGCAACATCTGTGAGCTTAGTTTTGGCATCTTTTGGTCCTTTGCACTGCGGCTGATATAAACCCGGGCCATTTTCTTAGAGTCATTAAATTTCCCAAATTTTCTTTTTTTCTCCTCCAATTGCAATTCCTTTGATGGTGTCTCCATTCTGGCGTGTTTTTAAGTCCTTCTTTTCTGTTTTGCCTTCAGTGGGGATCAATTTTGGCAAGCTTTCCTGCACGTGCCTGCCCTTGCTGGCGTATGGCCTGCCTGCATTTTCATGGCTTTGACTTTGGGAAAGATTTTTTCATTTTTTTTTTTTTTTTAATATTTAAGTATTCATGCCATGTTCCTCATATCTTGCCCCCTAAGTTGTGTCTTCCTCCTTGACTATTTCCCCTGCTTTTGCAACATCTGTGAGCTTAATTTTAGCTTCTTTTGGTCCTTTGCACTTCACCTGATATAAAACCAGGCCATTATCTTAGAGTCATTAAATTTCCCATTTTTTTTTTTTCTCCTCCTGTTGCAATTCCTTTGATGGTGTCTCCATTCCAGCGTGTTTGTAAGTCCTTCTTTTCTGTTTTGGCCTTCAGTGGGGATCAATGTTGGCAAGCTTTGCTGCATGTGCCTTCCCTTGCTGGCGTATGGCCTGCCTGCATTTTGATGGCTTTGACTTTGGGAAAGATTTTTTTCTTTTTTTTTATTTTTTGTTTTAAGTATTCATGCCATGTCCCTCATATCTTGCCCCCTAAGTTGTGTCTTCCTCCTTGACTTTTTCCCCTGCTTTTGCAACATCTGTGAGCTTAGTTTTGGCATCTTTTGGTCCTTTGCACTGCGCCTGATATAAACCCGGGCCATTTTTTAGAGTCATTAAATTTCCCAAATTTTCTTTTTTTCTCCTCCAATTGCAATTTATTTGATTGTGTCTCCATTCCGGCATGTTTTTAAGTCCTTCTTTTCTGTTTTGCCTTCAGTGGGGATCAATTTTGGCAAGCTTTGCTGCATGTGCCTGCCCTTGCTGGCGTATGGCCTGCCTGCATTTTGATGGCTTTGACTTTGGGAAAGATTTTCTCTTTTTTTTTTTTTAATATTTTAAGTATTCATGCCATGTTCCTCATATCTCGCCCCCTGTTGTGTCTTCCTCCTTGACTTTTTCCCCTGCTTTTGCAACATCTGTGAGCTTAGTTTTGGCATCTTTTGGTCCTTTGCACTGCACCTGATATAAACACAGGCCATTTTCTTAGAGTCATTAAATTTCCCATTTTTTTTTTTCTCCTCCAGTTGGAATTCCTTTGATGGTGTCTCCATTCCAGCGTGTTTGTAAGTCCTTCTTTTCTGTTTTGGCCTTCAGTGGGGATCAATGTTGGCAAGCTTTGCTGCATGTGCCTGCACTTGCTGGCGTATGGCCTGCCTGCATTTTGATGGCTTTGATTTTGGGGAAAGATTTTTTTCTTTTTTTTTTTTTTTGTTTGAAGTATTCATGCCATGTCCCTCATATTTTGCCCCCTAAGTTGTGTCTATCTCCTTGACTTTTTCCCCTGCTTTTGCAACATCTGTGAGCTTAGTTTTGGCACCTTTTGTCCTTTGCAATGCAGCTGATTTCCTCACAGCCTGTTTTTTGTAGAGACTAAAATTCCCGATTTTCTGCTTTTTTCAATTGCATTTCATTTGAACCTATCTCCTTTCCAGAGTGTTTGTAAGCCTTTCTTTTGGGAATCGCAAGATTCCTTTTCCCTTCCCGAGAGGAAATTTAATTTCCTTTCGGGAAGGGAAAAGGAATCTTGCGATTTCAATGGGGACCAATAGAGGAATCTTTGGTGCATGTCCCTGCACTTGATGGCAGGCCATGCCTTTTGATGGCTTTGACTTTGGGAAAGATTTTTTTCTTTTTTTGGTTTTTTCCTGAGGTGTTCATGCCATGTCCCTCATATCTTGCCCCCTAAGTTGTGTCTTCCTCCTTGACTTTTTCCCCTGCTTTTGCAACATCTTTGAGCTTAGTTTTGGCATCTTTGGTTCCTTTGCACTGCACCTGATAAAACCCCAGGCCATTTTCTTAGAGTCACTAAATTTCCCAAATTTTCTTTTTTTCTCCTCCAATTGCAATTCCTTTGATGTTGACTCCTTTCCAGCGTGTTGGTAAGTCCTTGTTTTCTGTTTTGGCCTTCAGTGGGGATCAATTTTGGCAAGCTTTGCTGCATGTGCCTGCCCTTGGTGGCGTATGGCCTGCCTGCATTTTGATGGCTTTGACTTTGGGAAAGATTTTTTCTTTTTTTTTTTTATTATTTTAAGTATTCATGCCATGTTCCTCATATCTTGCCCCCTTTTGTGTCTTCCTCCTTGACTTTTTCCCCTGCTTTTGCAACATCTGTGAGCTTAGTTTTGGCATCTTTTGGTCCTTTGCACTGCACCTGATAAAACCCCAGGCCATTTTCTTAGAGTCATTAAATTTCCCATTTTTTTTTTTCTCCTCCAGTTATAATTCGTTTGATGGTGTCTCCATTCCAGCGTGTTTCAAAGTCCTTCTTTTCTGTTTTGGCCTTCAGTGGGGATCAATTTTGGCAAGCTTTGCTGCATGTGCCTGCCCTTGCTGGCGTATGGCCTGCCTGCATTTTGATGGCTTTGACTTTGGGAAAGATTTTTTCTGTTTTTTTTCTTTTCTGTTTTAAGTATTCATGCCATGTCCCTCATATCTTGCCCCCTAAGTTGTGTCTTCCTCCTTGACTTTTTCCCCTGCTTTTGCAACATCTGTGAGCTTAGTTTTGGCATCTTTTGGTCCTTTGCACTGCACCTGATATAAACCCAGGCCATTCTCTAATACTCACTAAATTTCCCAAATATTCTTTTTTTCTCCTCCAATTGCAATTCCTTTGATGTTGACTCCTTTCCAGCGTGTTTGTAGGTCCTTCTTTTCTGTTTTGGCCTTCAGTGGGGATCAATTTTGGCAAGCTTTGCTGCATGTGCCTGCCCTTGGTGGCGTATGGCCTGCCTGCATTTTGATGGCTTTGACTTTGGGAAAGATTTTTTCTGTTTTTTTTCTTTTCTGTTTTAAGTATTCATGCCATGTCCCTCATATCTTGCCCCCTAAGTTGTGTCTTCCTCCTTGACTTTTTCCCCTGCTTTTGCAACATCTGTGAGCTTAGTTTTGGCATCTTTTGGTCCTTTGCACTGCACCTGATATAAACCTAGGCCATATTCTTAGAGTCACTAAATTTCCCAAATTTTCTTTTTTTCTCCTCCAATTGCAATTCCTTTGATGTTGACTCCTTTCCAGCGTGTTTGTAAGTCCTTCTTTTCTGTTTTGGCCTACAGTGGGGATCAATTTTGGCAAGCTTTGCTGCATGTGCCTTCCCTTGGTGGCGTATGGCCTGCCTGCATTTTGATGGCTTTGACTTTGGGAAAGATTTTTTCTTTTTTTTTTTTTTTTATTATTTTAAGTATTCATGCCATGTTCCTCATATCTTGCCATTTGTTGTGTCTTCCTCCTTGACTTTTTCCCCTGCTTTTCAACATCTGTGAGCTTAGTTTTGGCTTCTTTTGGTCCTTTGCACTGCACCTGATATAAACCCAGGCGATTTTATTAGAGTCATTAAATTTCCCATTTTTTTTTTTCTCCTCCAGTTGCAATTCCTTTGATGGTGTCTCCATTCCAGCGTGTTTGTAAGTCCTTCTTTTCTGTTTTGGCCTTCAGTGGGGATCAACTTTGGCAAGCTTTGCTGCATGTGCCTGCCCTTGGTGGCGTATGGCCTGCCTGCATTTTGATGGCTTTGACTTTGGGAAAGATTTTTTTTTTTTTTTTTTTTTTTATTATTTTAAGTATTCATGCCATGTCCCTCATATCTTCACCCCTAAGTTGGTCTTCCTCCTTGCCTTTTTCCCCTGCTTTTGCAACATCTGTGAGCTTAGCTTTGGCATCTTTAGCCCTTTGCACTGCACATGATATACTGCCAGGCCATATTCTTAGAGTCACTGAATTTCCCAAATTTTCTTTTTTTCTCTTCCAATTGCAATTCCTTTAATGTTGACTCCTTTCCAGCGTGTTTGTAGGTCCTTCTTTTCTGTTTTGGCCTTCAGTGGGGATCAATTTTGGCAAGCTTTGCTGCATGTGCCTGCCCTTGCTGGCGTATGGCCTGCCTGCATTTTGATGGCTTTGATTTTGGGAAATATTTTTTCTTTTTTTTTTTTATTATTTTAAGTATTCATGCCTTGTCCCTCATATCTTGCTCCCTAAGTTTTGTCTTCCTCCTTGACTTTTTCCCCTGCTTTTGCAACATCTGTGAGCTTAGTTTTGGCATCTTTTGGCCCTTTGCACTGCACCTGATATAAACACAGGCCATTTTCTTAGAGTCACTAAAATTCCCAAATTTTCTTTTTTTCTCCTCCAATTGCAATTCCTTTGATGTTGACTCCTTTCCAGCGTGTTTGTAAGTCCTTCTTTTCTGTTTTGGCCTTCAGTGGGGATCAATTTTGGCAAGATCTGCTGCATGTGCCTGCACTTGATGGCGTATGGCCTTCCTGCATTTTGATGGCTTTGACTTTGGGAAAGATTTTTTCTTTTTTTTTTTTTATTATTTTAAGTATTCATGCCATGTCCCTCACATCTTTCCCCCTAAGTTGTGTCTTCCTCCTTGACTTTTCCCCCTGCTTTTGCAACATCTGTGAGCTTAGTTTTGGCACCTTTTGGTCCTTTGCAATGCAGCTGATTTCCTCACAGCCTATTTTTTGAAGAGACAAAAATTCCAGATTTTCTGCTTTTTTCAATTGCATTTCATTTGAACCTATCTCCTTTCCAGAGTGTTTGTAAGCCTTTCTTTTGGGATTCGCCAGAATACTTGTCCCTTCCCGAAAGGAAATTTAATTTCCTTTCGGGAAGGGAAAAGGAATCTTGCGATTTCAATGGGGACCAATAGAGGAATCTTTGGTGCATGTCCCTGCACTTGATGGCAGGCCATGCCTTTTGATGGCCTTGACTTTGGGAAAGATTTTTTTCTTTTTTTGGTTGTTTTCTGAAGTGTTCATGCCATGTCCCTCATATCTTGCCCCCTAAGTTCTGTGTTCCTCCTTGACATTTTCCGCTGCTTGTGCAACATCTGTGAGCTTAGTTTTGGCATCTTTTGGTCCTTTGCACTGCACCTGATAAAACCCCAGGCCACTTTCTAAGAGTCTCTAAATTTCCCAAATTTTCTTTTTTTCTCCTCCAGTTATAATTCCTTTGATGGTGTCTCCATTCCAGCGTGTTTCAAAGTCCTTCTTTTCTGTTTTGGCCTTCAGTGGGGATCAATTTTGGCAAGCTTTGCTGCATGTGCCTGCCCTTGGTGGCGTATGGCCTGCCTGCATTTTGATGGCTTTGACTTTGGTAAAGATTTTTTCTATTTTTTTTTTTTGTTTTAAGTATTCATGCCATGTCCCTCATATCTTGCCCCCTAAGCTGTGTCTTCCTCCTTGACATTTTCCCCTGCTTTTGCAACATCTGTGAGCTTAGTTTTGGCACCTTTGGTCCTTTGCACTGCGCCTTATAAAACACCAGGCCATTTTCTTACAGTCATTAAATTTCCCAAATTTTCTTTTTTTCTCCTCCAATTGCAATTCCTTTGATGTTGACTCCTTTCCAGCGTGTTTGTAAGTCCTTCTTTTCTGTTTTGCCTTCAGTGGGGATCAATTTTGGCAAGCTTTGCTGCATGTGCCTGCCCTTGCTGGCGTATGGCCTGCCTGCATTTTGATGGCTTTGACTTTGGCAAAAATTTTTTTCTTTTTTTGGTTGTTTTCTGAAGTGTTCATGCCATGTCCCTCATTTCTTGCCCCCTAAGTTGTGTCTTCCTCCTTGACTTTTTCCCCTGCTTTTGCAACATCTGTGAGCTTAGTTTTGGCATCTTTTGGTCCTTTGCGCTGCACCTGATATAAAACCAGGCCATTTTCTTAGAGTCAATAAATTTCCCATTTTTTTTTTTCTCCTCCAGTTGCAATTCCTTTGATGGTGTCTCCATTCCAGCGTGTTTGTAAGTCCTTCTTTTCTGTTTTGGCCTTCAGTGGGGATCCATGTTGGCAAGCTTTGCTGCATGTGCCTTCCCTTGCTGGCGTATGGCCTGCCTGCATTTTGATGGCTTTGACTTTGGGAAAGATTTTTTTCTTTTTTTTTTTTTTTTTTGTTTTAAGTATTCATGCCATGTCTTTCATATCTTGCCCCCTAAGTTGTGTCTTCCTCCCTGACTTTTTCCCCTGCTTTTGCAACATCTGTGAGCTTAGTTTTGGCATCTTTTGGTCCTTTGCACTGCGCCTGATATAAACCCGGGCCATTTTCCTAGAGTCATTAAATTTCCCAAATTTTCTTTTTTTCTCCTCCAATTGCAAATCCTTTGATGGTGTCTCCATTCCGGCATGTTTTTAAGTCCCTCTTTCCTGTTTTGCCTTCAGTGGGGATCAATTTTGGCAAGCTTTGCTGCATGTGCCTGCCCTTGCTGGCATATGGCCTGTCTGCATTTTGATGGCTTTGACTTTGGGAAAGATTTTCTCTTTTTTTTTTTTTTTTTTAATATTTTAAGTATTCATGCAATGTTCCTCATATCTTGCCCCCTGTTGTGTCTTCCTCCTTGACTTTTTCCCCTGCTTTTGCAACATCTGTGAGCTTAGTTTTGGCATCTTTTGGTCCTTTGCACTGCACCTGGTACAAACCCAGGCCATTTTCTTAGAGTCATTAAATTTCCCATTTTTTTTTTTCTCCTCCAGTTATAATTCCTTTGATGGTGTCTCCATTCCAGCGTGTTTCAAAGTCCTTCTTTTCTGTTTTGGCCTTCAGTGGGGATCAATTTTGGCAAGCTTTGCTGCATGTGCCTGCCCTTGCTGCCGTATGGCCTGCCTGCATTTTGATGGCTTTGACTTTGGGAAAGAGTTTTTCTTTTTTTGTTTTTTTTTATCATTTTAAGTATTCATGCCATGTCCCTCATATCTTGCCCCCTAAGTTGTGTCTTCCTCCTTGACTTTTTCCCCTGCTTTTGCAACATCTGTGACCTAAGTTTTGCCACCTTTTGGTCCTTTGCAATGCAGCTGATTTCCTCACAGCCTATTTTTTGTAGAGACTAAAATTCCCAATTTTCTGCTTCTTTCAATTGCATTTCATTTGAACCTATCTCATTTCCAGAGTGTTTGTAAGCCTTTCTTTTGGGATTCGCAAGATTCCTTTTCCCTTCCCGAAAGGAAATTTCATTTCCTTGGGAAGGGAAAAGGAATCTTGCGATTTCAATGGGGACCAATAGAGGAATCTTTGGTGCATGTCCCTGCACTTGATGGCAGGCCATGCCTTTTGATGGCTTTGACTTTGGGAAAGATTTTTTTCTTTTTTTGGTTGTTTTCCGAAGTGTTCATGCCATGTCCCTCATATCTTGCCCCCTAAGTTGTGTCTTCCTCCTTGACTTTTTCCCCCTGCTTTTGCAACATTTGTGAGCTTAGTTTTGGCACCTTTTGGTCCTTTGCACTGCACCTGATAAAACCCCAGGCCACTTTCTAAGAGTCATTAAATTTCCCAAATTTTCTTTTTTTCTCCTCAAATTGCAATTCCTTTGATGGTGTCTCTATTACAGCGCCTGAGTGCGTCTCTGGTGGTGAGAGAGAGACGGGAATCTTGTTTCTTGATCAGAAAGCTTATTTATTGATATATAATATATAATACATTATGACTATACTAAATAGAAAAAGGAGAGAGATTTTGAGGAGCTGCTAAGCAAAGCTAAGTATAGATAGAAAGAATCCATAACAAAGTTTTGTCCAGGGACTCAGTCCCCTAGCTTGCACTGGTGATTGGTCCTTAATTATAAACATAGAAAATGAGCCAATCAAGGTGAATTCCTATTGCATTCCAGAGCAGCTGATAATAATTGTTTACCTTCCCTTCTGAGGCCTCTGCCTTCCAGAAGACACAGAAATCTGAAAGAAAGGATTTCTGTAGAAAAATGTCTGCGACAGTGTCTCCATTCCAGCGTGTTTGTAGGTCCTTCTTTTCTGTTTTGGCCTTCAGTGGGGATCAATTTTGGCAAGCTTTGCTGCATGTGCCTGCACTTGCTGGCGTATGGCCTGCCTGCATTTTGATGGCTTTGACTTTGGGAAAGATTTTTTCTGTTTTTTTTTCTTTTCTGTTTTAAGTATTCATGCCATGTCCCTCATATCTTGCCCCCTAAGTTGTGTCTTCCTCCTTGACTTTTTCCCCTGCTTTTGCAACATCTGTGAGCTTAGTTTTGGCATCTTTTGGTCCTTTGCACTGCACCTGATAAAACCCCAGACCATTTTCTTAGAGTCATTAAATTTCCCAAATTTTCTTTTTTTCTCCTCCAATTGCAATTCCTTTGATGTTGACTCCTTTCCAGCGTGTTTGTAAGTCCTTCTTTTCTGTTTTGGCCTACAGTGGGGATCAATTTTGGCAAGCTTTGCTGCATGTGCCTGCCCTTGGTGGCGTATGGCCTGCCTGCATTTTGATGGCTTTGACTTTGGGAAAGATTTTTTCTTTTTTTTTTTTTTTATTATTTTAAGTATTCATGCCATGTCCCTCATATCTTGCCCCCTAAGTTGTGTCTTCCTCCTTGACTTTTTCCCCTGCTTTTGCAACATCTGTGAGCTTAGTTTTGGTATCTTTTGGTCCTTTGCACTGCAACTGATATAAACCCCAGGCCATTTACTTAGACTCATAAATTTCCAAAATTTTTTTTATTTCTCCGCCAATTGCAATTCCTTTGATGTTGTCTCCATTCCAGCGTGTGTGTAAGGTCCTTCTTTTCTGTTTTGTCCTTCAGTGGGGATCAATTTTGGCAAGACTTGCTGCATGTGCCTGCCCTTGGTGGCGTATATTCTGCCAGCATTTTGATGGCTTTGACTTTGGGAAAGATTTTTTTCTTTTTTTTTTTTTTTTTGTTTTAAGTATTCATGCCATGTCCCTCATATCTTGCTCCCCTAAGTTGTGTCTTCCTCCTTGACTTTTTCCCCTGCTTTTGCAACATCTGTGAGCTTAGTTTTGGCATCTTTTGGTCCTTTGCACTGCACCTGATATAAACCCAGGCCATTTTCTTAGAGTCACTAAATTTCCCAAATTTTCTTTTTTTCGCCTCCAATTCCAATTACTTTGATGTTGACTCCTTTCCAGCGTGTTTTGTAGGTCCTTCTTTTCTGTTTTGGCCTTCAGTGGGGATCAATTTTGGCAAGCTTTGCTGCATGTGCCTGCCCTTGCTGGCGTAATGGCCTGCCTGCATTTTGATGGCTTTGACTTTGGGACAGATTTTTTTCTTTTTTTTTTTTATTATTTTAAGTATTCATGCCATGTCCCTCATATCTTGCCCCCTAAGTTCTGTCTTCCTCCTTGACTTTTGCTCCTGCTTTTGCAACATCTGTGAGCTTAGTTTTGGCAACTTTTGGTCCTTTGCAATGCACCTGATATGAACCCAGGCCATTTCTTTAGAGCCAGTAATTTCCCTGATTTTCTTTTTTTCTCCTCCAATTGCAAATCCTTTGATGTTGTCTCCATTCCAGCGTGTTTGTAGGTCCTTATATTCTGTTTTGGCTTTTCAGTGGGGATCAATTTCGGCAAGCGTTGCTGCATGTGCCTGCCCTTGCTGGCGTATGGCCTGCCTGCATTTTGATGGCTTTGACTTTGGGAAAGATTTTTCATTTTTTTTTTGTTTTTGTATTTTTTAAGTATTCATGCTATGTCCCTCACATCTTGCCCCTAAGTTGTGTCTTCCTCCTTGACTTTTTCCCCTGCTTTTGCAACATCTGTGAGCTTTGTTTTGGCATCTTTTGGTCCTTTGCACTGCACCTGATAAAACCCCAGGCCATTTTCTTAGAGTCACTAAATTTCCAAAATTTTCTTTTTTTCTCCTCCAATCGCAATTCCTTTGATGTTGACTCCTTTCCAGCGTGTTTGTAGGTCCTTCTTTTCTGTTTTGGCCTTCAGTGGGGGATAAATTTTGGCAAGCTTTGCTGCATGTGCCCTGCCCTTGCTGGCGTATGGCCTGCCTGCATTTTGATGGCTTTGACTTTGGGAAAGATTTTTTCTTTTTTTTTTTCTTTTTTGTTTTAAGTATTCATGCCATGTCCCTCATATCTTGCCCCATAAGTTGTGTCTTCCTCCTTGACTTTTTCCCCTGCTTTTGCAACATCTGTGAGCTTAGTTTTGGCACCTTTTGGTCCTTTGCCATGTACCTGATATAAACCCAGACCAGTTTTTTAGAGCCAGTAATTTCCATGATTTTCTTTTTTTCTCCTCCAATTGCAAATCCTTTGATGTTGTCTCCATTCCAGCGTGTTTGTAGGTCCTTCTTTTCTGTTTTGGCCTTCAGTGGGGATCAATTTTGGCAAGCTTTGCTGCATGTGCCTGCACTTGCTGGCGTATGGCCTGCCTGCATTTTGATGGCTTTGACTTTGGGAAAGATTTTTTTCTTTTTTTTTTTTTTTTTGTTTTAAGTATTCATGCCATGTCCCTCATATCTTTGTCCCTAAGTTGTGTCTTCCTCCTTGACTTTTTCCCCTGCTTTTGCAACATTTTTGCAACATCTGTGAGCTTAGTTTTGCCACCTTTTGGTCCTTTGCAATGCAGCTGATTTCCTCACAGCTTTTTGTTTGTAGAGACTAAAATTCCAGATTTTCTGCTTTTTTCAATTGCATTTCATTTGAACCTATCTCCTTTCCAGAGTGTTTGTAAGCCTTTCTTTTGGGATTCGCAAGATTCCTTTTCCCTTCCCGAAAGGAAATTTCATTTCCTTTCGGGAAGGGAAAAGGAGTCTTGCGATTTCAATGGGGACCAATAGAGGAATCTTTGGTGCATGTCCCTGCACTGGATGGCAGGCCATGCCTTTTGATGGCTTTGACTTTGGGAAAGATTTTTTCTTTTTTTGGTTGTTTTCTGAAGTGTTCATGCCATGTCCCTCATATCTTGCCCCCTAAGTTGTGTCTTCCTCCTTGACTTTTTCCCCTGCTTTTGCCACATCTGTGAGCTTAGTTTTGGCATCTTTTGGTCCTTTGCAATGCACCTGATATAAGCCCCAGGCGACTTTCTAAGAGTCACTAAATTTACCAAATTTTTTTTTTTCTCCTCCAATTGCAATTCCTTTAAAGTTGACTCCATTCCAGCGTGTTTGTAGGTCCTTCTTTTCTGTTTTGGCCTTCAGTGGGGATCCATTTTTGCAAGCTTTGCTGCATGTGCCTGCCCTTGGTGGCATATGGCCTGCCTGCATTTTGATGGCTTTGACTTTGGGAAAGATTTTTCATTTTTTTTTTGTTTCTGTTATTTTGAAATATTCATGCCATATCCCTCATATCTGGCCCCTAAGTTGTGTCTTCCTCCTTGATTTTTTCCCCTGCTTTTGCAACATCTGTGAGCTTAGTTTTGGCACCTTTTGGTCCTTTGCACTGCACCTGATATAAACCCCAGGCCATTTTCTTAGAGTCACTAAATTTCCCAAATTTTCATTTTTCTCCTCAAATTGCAATTCCTTTGATGTTGACTCCTTTCCAGCGTGTTTGTAGGTCCTTCTTTTCTGTTTTGGCCTTCAGTGGGGATCAATTTTGGCAAGCTTTGCTGCATGTGCCTGCCCTTGGTGGCGTATGGCCTGCCTGCATTTTTATGGCTTTGACTTTGGGAAAGATTTTTTTCTTTTTTATTTTTTTTTGTTTTAAGTATTCATGCCATGTCCCTCATATCTTGCCCCCTAAGTTGTGTCTTCCTCCTTGACTTTTTCCCCTGCTTTTGCAACATCTGTGAGCTTAGTTTTGGCACCTTTTGGTCCTTTGCAATGCAGCTGATTTCCTCACAGCCTATTTTTTGTAGAGACTAAAATTCCCAATTTTCTGCTTTTTTCAATTGCATTTCATTTGAACCTATCTCCTTTCCAGACTGTTTGTAAGCCTTTCTTTTGGGATTCGCATGATTCCTTTTCCCTTCCCGAATGGAAATTTCATTTCCTTTCGGGAAGGGAAAAGGAATCTTGCGATTTCAATGGGGACCAATAGAGGAATCTTTGGTGCATGTCCCTGCACTTGATGGCAGGCCATGCCTTTTGATGGCTTTGACTTTGGGAAAGATTTTTTTCTTTTTTTGGTTGTTTTCCTGAAGTGTTCATGCCATGTCCCTCATATCTTGCCCCCTAAGTTGTGTCTTCCTCCTTGACTTTTTCCCCTGCTTTTGCAACATCTGGAGCTTAGTTTTGGCACCCTTTGGTCCTTTGCACTGCACCTGATAAAACCCCAGGCCACTTTCTAAGAGCCATTACATTTCCCAAATTTTCTTTTTTTCTCCTCCAATTGCAATTCCTTTGATGGTGTCTCCATTCCAGCGTGTTTGTAAGTCCTTCTTTTCTGTTTTGGCCTTCAGTGGGGATCAATTTTGGCAAGCTTTGCTGCATGTGCCTGCGCTTGGTGGCGTATGGCCTGCCTGCATTTTGATGGCTTTGACTTTGGGAAAGAGTTTTTCTTTTGTTTTTTTTTTTTATTATTTTAAGTATTCATGCCATGTCCCTCATATCTTGCCCCCTAGGTTGTGTCTTCCTCCTTGACTTTTTCCCCTGCTTTTGCAACATCTGTGAGCTTAGTTTTGGCATCCTTTGGTCCTTTGCAATGCAGCTGATTTCCTCACAGCCTATTTTTTGAAGAGACTAAAATTCCCGATTTTCTGGTTTTTTCAATTGCATTTCATTTGAACCTATCTCCTTTCCAGAGTGTTTGTAAGCCTTTCTTTTGGGATTCGCAAGATTCCTTTTCCCTTCCCGAAAGGAAATTTCTTTTCCTTTCGGGAAGGGAAAAGGAATCTTGCGATTTCAATGGGGACCAATAGAGGAATCTTTGGTGCATGTCCCTGCACTTGATGGCAGGCCATGCCTTTTGATGGCTTTGACTTTGGGAAAGATTTTTTCTTTTTTTGGTTGTTTTCTGAAGTGTTCATGCCATGTCCCTCATATCTTGCCCCCTAAGTTGTGTCTTCCTCCTTGACTTTTTCCCCTGCTTTTGCAACATTTGTGAGCTTAGTTTTGGCACCTTTTGGTCCTTTGCACTGCACCTGATAAAACCCCAGGCCACTTTCTAAGAGTCATTAAATTTCCCAAATTTTCTTTTTTTCTCCTCAAATTGCAATTCCTTTGATGGTGTCTCTATTACAGCGCCTGAGTGCGTCTCTGGTGGTGAGAGAGAGACGGGAATCTTGTTTCTTGATCAGAAAGCTTATTTATTGATATATAATATATAATACATTATGACTATACTAAATAGAAAAAGGAGAGAGATTTTGAGGAGCTGCTAAGCAAAGCTAAGTATAGATAGAAAGAATCCATAACAAAGTTTTGTCCAGGGACTCAGTCCCCTAGCTTGCACTGGTGATTGGTCCTTAATTATAAACATAGAAAATGAGCCAATCAAGGTGAATTCCTATTGCATTCCAGAGCAGCTGATAATAATTGTTTACCTTCCCTTCTGAGGCCTCTGCCTTCCAGAAGACACAGAAATCTGAAAGAAAGGATTTCTGTAGAAAAATGTCTGCGACAGTGTCTCCATTCCAGCGTGTTTGTAAGTCCTTCTTTTCTGTTTTGGCCTACAGTGGGGATCAATTTTGGCAAGCTTTGCTGCATGTGCCTTCCCTTGGTGGCGTATGGCCTGCCTGCATTTTGATGGCTTTGACTTTGGGAAAGAGTTTTTCTTTTTTTTTTTTTTTTTATTATTTTAAGTATTCATGCCATGTCCCGCATATCTTGCCCCCTAAGTTGTGTCTTCCTCCTTGACTTTTTCCCCTGCTTTTGCAACATCTGTGAGCTTAGTTTTGGTATCTTTTGGTCCTTTGCACTGCAACTGATATAAACCCCAGGCCATTTACTTAGACTCATAAATTTCCAAAATTTTTTTTTATTTCTCCGCCAATTGCAATTCCTTTGATGTTGTCTCCATTCCAGCGTGTGTGTAGGTCCTTCTTTTCTGTTTTGTCCTTCAGGGGGGATCAATTTTGGCAAGATTTGCTGCATGTGCCTGCCCTTGGTGGCGTATATTCTGCCAGCATTTTGATGGCTTTGACTTTGGGAAAGATTTTTTTCTTTTTTTTTTTTTTTTTGTTTTAAGTATTCATGCCATGTCCCTCATATCTTGCTCCCTAAGTTGTGTCTTCCTCCTTGACTTTTTCCCCTGCTTTTGCAACATCTGTGAGCTTAGTTTTGGCATCTTTTGGTCCTTTGCACTGCACCTGATATAAACCCAGGCCATTTTCTTAGAGTCACTAAATTTCCCAAATTTTCTTTTTTTCGCCTCCAATTCCAATTACTTTGATGTTGACTCCTTTCCAGCGTGTTTGTAGGTCCTTCTTTTCTGTTTTGGCCTTCAGTGGGGGATCAATTTTGGCAAGCTTTGCTGCATGTGCCTGCCCTTGCTGGCGTATGGCCTGCCTGCATTTTGATGGCTTTGACTTTGGGACAGATTTTTTCTTTTTTTTTTTTATTATTTTAAGTATTCATGCCATGTCCCTCATATCTTGCCCCCTAAGTTCTGTCTTCCTCCTTGACTTTTGCTCCTGCTTTTGCAACATCTGTGAGCTTAGTTTTGGCAACTTTTGGTCCTTTGCAATGCACCTGATATAAACCCAGGCCATTTCTTTAGAGCCAGTAATTTCCCTGATTTTCTTTTTTTCTCCTCCAATTGCAAATCCTTTGATGTTGTCTCCATTCCAGCGTGTTTGTAGGTCCTTATTTTCTGTTTTGGCTTTCAGTGGGGATCAATTTTGGCAAGCGTTGCTGCATGTGCCTGCCCTTGCTGGCGTATGGCCTGCCTGCATTTTGATGGCTTTGACTTTGGGAAAGATTTTTCATTTTTTTTTGTTTTTGTATTTTTTAAATATTCATGCCATGTCCCTCACATCTTGCCCCCTAAGTTGTGTCTTCCTCCTTGACTTTTTCCCCTGCTTTTGCAACATCTGTGAGCTTTGTTTTGGCATCTTTTGGTCCTTTGCACTGCACCTGATAAAACCCCAGGCCATTTTCTTAGAGTCATTAAATTTCCCAAATTTTCTTTTTTTCTCCTCCAATTGCAATTCCTTTGATGTTGACTCCTTTCCAGCGTGTTTGTAAGTCCTTCTTTTCTGTTTTGGCCTTCAGTGGGGATCAATTTTGGCAAGCTTTGCTGCATGTGCCTGCCCTTGGTGGCGTATGGCCTGCCTGCATTTTGATGGCTTTGACTTTGGGAAAGATTTTTTCTTTTTTATTTTTTTATGATTTTAAGTATTCATGCCATGTCCCTCATATCTTGCCCCCTGTTGTGTCTTCCTCCTGTGACTTTTTCCCCTGCTTTTGCAACATCTGTGAGCTTAGTTTTGGCATCTTTTGGTCCTTTGCACTGCACCTGATATAAACCCAGGCCATTTTCTAAGAGTCACTGAATTTCCCAAATTTTCTTTTTTTCGCCTCCAATTGCAATTCCTTTGATGTTGACTCCACTCCAGCGTGTTTGTAGGTCATTCTTTTCTGTTTTGGCCTTCACTGGGGATCAATTTTGGCAAGCTTTGCTGCATGTGCCTGCCCTTGGTGGAGTATGGCCTGCCTGCATTTTGATGGCTTTGACTTTGGGAAGGTTTTTTCATTTTTTTTGTTTTTGTTTGTTTTAACTATTCATGCAATGTTCCTCATATCTTGCCCCCTAAGTTGTGTCTTCCTCCTTGACTTTTTCCCCTGCTTTTGCAACATCTGGAGCTTAGTTTTGGCACCTTTTAGTCCTTTGCACTGCACCTGATATAAACCTTGGCCATTTTCTTAGAGTCACTAAATTTCCCAAATTTTCTTTTTTTCTCCTCCAATTGCAATTCCTTTGATATTGACACATTTCCAGCGTGTTTGTAATTCCTTCTTTTCTGTTTTGCCTTCAGTGGGGATCAATTTTGGCAAGCTTTGTTGCATGTGCCTGCCCTTGGTGGCATATGGCCTGCCTGCATTTTGATGGCTTTGACTTTGGGAAAGATTGTTTCTTTTTTTTTTTTTTTTTTTTTAAGATTTTATCTATTCATGCCATGTTCCTCATATCTTGCCCCCTGTTGTGCCTTCCTCCTTGACTTTTCCCCCTGCTTTTGCAACATCTGTGAGCTTAGTTTTGGCATCTTTTGGTCCTTTGCACTGCACCTGATAAAACCCCAGGCCATTTTCTTAGAGTCACTAAATTTCACAAATTTTCCTTTTTTCTCCACCAATTGCAATTCCTTACATGTTGTCTCCTTTCCAGCGCGTTTGTATGCCCTTCTTTTCTGTTTTGGCTTAAGTGGGGATCAATTTTGGCAAGCTTTGCTGCATGTGCCTGCCCTTGGTGGCGTATGGCCTGCCTGCATTTTGATGGCTTTGACTTTGGGAAAGATTTTTTCTTTTTTTATTGTTTTTTCTTTTAAGTATTCATGCCATGTCCCTCATATCTTGCTCCCTAAGTTGTGTCTTCCTCCTTGACTTTTTCCCCTCCTTTTGCAACATCTATGAGCTTAGTTTTGGTACCTTTTGGTCTTTTGCACTGCACCTGCTAAAACCCCAGGCCACTTTCTAAGAGTCATTAAATTTCCTAAATTTTCTTCTTTTCTCCTCCAATTGCAAATCCTGTGATGTTGTCTCCATTCCAGCCTGTTTGTAGGTCCTTCTTTTCTGTTTTGGCATTTAGTGGGGATCAATGTTGGCAAGTTTTTCTGCATGTGCCTGCCCTTGGTGGCGTATGGCCTGCCTGCATTTTGATGGCTTTGACTTTGGGAAAGATTTTTTCTTCTTTTTTTTTTTATTATTTTAATTATTCATGCCATGTCCCTCATATCTTGCCACCTCAGTTGTGTCTTCCTCCTTGACTTTTTCCCCTGCTTTTGCAACATCTGTGAGCTTAGTTTTGGCATCTTTTGGTCCTTTGCACTGCACCTGATAAAACCCCAGGCCATTTTCTTACAGTCATTAAATTTCCCAAATTTTCTTTTTTTCTCCTCCAATTGCAATTCATTTGATGTTGTCTCCTTTCCAGCGTGTTTGTAGGTCCTTCTTTTCTGTTTTGGCCTTCAGTGGGGATCAATTTTGGCAAGCTTTGCTGCATGTGCCTGCCCTTGCTGGCGTATGGCCTGCCTGCATTTTGATGGCTTTGACTTTGGGAAAGATTTTTTCTTTTTCTTTTTTTTATTATTTTAAGTATTCATGCCATGTCCCTCATATCTTGCCCCCTAAGTTGTGTCTTCCTCCTTGACTTTTTCCCCTGCTTTTGCAACATCTGTGAGCTTAGTTTTGGCAACTTTTGGTCCTTTGCAATGCAGCTGATTTCCTCACAGTATATTTTTTGTAGAGACTAAAATTCCCGATTTTCTGCTTTTTTCAATTGCATTTCATTTGAACCTATCTCCTTTCCAGAGTGTTTGTAAGCCTTTCTTTTGGGATTCGCAAGATTCCTTTTCCCTTCCCGAAAGGAAATTTCATTTCCTTTCGGGAAGGGAAAAGGAATCTTGCGATTTCAATGGTGACCAATAGAGGAATCTTTGGTGCATGTCCCTGCACTTGATGGCAGGCCATGCCTTTTGATGGCTTTGACTTTGGGATAGATTTTTTCTTGTTTTTTTATTTTCTGTTTTAAGTATTCATGCCATGTCCCTCATATCTTGCCCCCTAAGTTGTGTCTTCCTCCTTGACTTTTTCCCCTGCTTTTGCAACATCTGTGAGCTTAGTTTTGGCATCTTTTGGTCCTTTGCACTGCACCTGATAAAACCCCAGGCCATTTTCTTAGAGTCATTAAATTTCCCAAATTTTCTTTTTTTCTCCTCCAATTGCAATTCCTTTGATGTTGACTCCTTTCCAGCGTGTTTGTAAGTCCTTCTTATCTGCTTTGGCCTTCAGTGGGGATCAATTTTGGCAAGCTTTGCTGCATGTGCCTGCCCTTGGTGGCGTATGGCCTGCCTGCATTTTGATGGCTTTGACTTTGGGAAAGATTTTTTCTTTTTTATTTTTTTATGATTTTAAGTATTCATGCCATGTCCCTCATATCTTGCCCCCTTTTGTGTCTTCCTCCTTGACTTTTTCCCCTGCTTTTGCAACATCTGTGAGCTTAGTTTTGGCGTCTTTTGGTTCTTTTGCACTGCACCTGATATAAACCCAGGCCATTTTCTAAGAGTCACTGAATTTCCCAAATTTTGTTTTTTTCTCCTCCAATTGCAATTCCTTTGATGTTGACTCCACCCCAGCGTGTTTGTAGGTCCTTCTTTTCTGTTTTGGCCTTCACTGGGGATCAATTTTGGCAAACTTTGCTGCATGTGCCTGCCCTTGGTGGCGTATGGCCTGCCTGCATTTTGATGGCTTTGACTTTGGGAAGGTTTTTTCATTTTTTTTGTTTTTGTTTGTTTTAACTATTCATGCAATGTTCCTCATATCTTGCCCCCTAAGTTGTGTCTTCCTCCTTGACTTTTTCCCCTGCTTTTGCAACATCTGTGAGCTTAGTTTTTGCATCTTTTGGTCCTTTGCACTGCACCTGATAAAACCCCAGGCCATTTTCATAGAGTCACTAAATTTCCAAAATTTTCTTTTTTTCTCCTCCAATTGCAATTCCTTTGATGTTGACTCCTTTCCAGCGTGTTTGTAGGTCCTTCTTTTCTGTTTTGGCCTTCAGTGGGGATCAATTATGGCAAGCTTTGCTGCATGTGCCTGCCCTTGGTGGCGTATGGCCTGCCTGCATTTTGATGGCTTTGACTTTGGGAAAGATTTTTTCTTTTTTTGGTTGTTTTCTGAAGTGTTCATGCCATGTCCCTCATATCTTGCTCCCTAAGTTGTGTCTTCCTCCTTGACTTTTTCCCCTGCTTTTGCAACATCTGTGAGCTTAGTTTTGGAACCTTTTGGTCCTTTCCAATGCACCTGATATAAACCCAGGCCATTTATTTAGAGTCAGTAATTTCCCAAATTTTCTTTTTTTCTCTTCCAATTGAAAATCCTTTGATGTTGTCTCCATTCCAGCGTGTGTGTAGGTCCTTCTTTTCTGTTTTGTCCTTCAGTGGGGATCAATTTTGGCAAGATTTGCTGCATGTGCCTGCCCTTGGTGGCGTATATTCTGCCAGCATTTTGATGGCTTTGACTTTGGGAAAGATTTTTTTCTTTTTTTTTTTTTTTTTGTTTTAAGTATTCATGCCATGTCCCTCATATCTTGCTCCCTAAGTTGTGTCTTCCTCCTTGACTTTTTCCCCTGCTTTTGCAACATCTGTGAGCTTAGTTTTGGCATCTTTTGGTCCTTTGCACTGCACCTGATATAAACCCAGGCCATTTTCTTAGAGTCACTAAATTTCCCAAATTTTCTTTTTTTCGCCTCCAATTCCAATTACTTTGATGTTGACTCCTTTCCAGCGTGTTTGTAGGTCCTTCTTTTCTGTTTTGGCTATCAGTGGGGATCAATTTTGGCAAGCGTTGCTGCGTGTGCCTGCCCTTGCTGGCGTATGGCCTGCCTGCATTTTGATGGCTTTGACTTTGGGAAAGATTTTTCATTTTTTTTTGTTTTTGTATTTTTAAAGTATTCATGCCATGTCCCTCACATCTTGCCCCCTAAGTTGTGTCTTCCTCCTTGACTTTTTCCCCTGCTTTTGCAACATCTGTGAGCTTTGTTTTGGCATCTTTTGGTCCTTTGCACTGCACCTGATAAAACCCCAGGCCATTTTCTTAGAGTCACTAAATTTCCAAAATTTTCTTTTTTTCTCCTCCAATCGCAATTCCTTTGATGTTGACTCCTTTCCAGCGTGTTTGTAGGTCCTTCTTTTCTGTTTTGGCCTTCAGTGGGGATCAATTTTGGCAAGCTTTGCTGCATGTGCCTGCCCTTGCTGGCGTATGGCCTGCCTGCATTTTGATGGCTTTGACTTTGGGAAAGATTTTTTCTTTTTTTTTTTCTTTTTTGTTTTAAGTATTCATGCCATGTCCCTCATATCTTGCCCCATAAGTTGTGTCTTCCTCCTTGACTTTTTCCCCTGCTTTTGCAACATCTGTGAGCTTAGTTTTGGCACCTTTTGGTCCTTTGCCATGCACCTGATATAAACCCAGACCAGTTTTTTAGAGCCAGTAATTTCCATGATTTTCTTTTTTTCTCCTCCAATTGCAAATCCTTTGATGTTGTCTCCATTCCAGCGTGTTTGTAGGTCCTTCTTTTCTGTTTTGGCCTTCAGTGGGGATCAATTTTGGCAAGCTTTGCTGCATGTGCCTGCCCTTGGTGGCGTATGGCCTGCCTGCATTTTGATGGCTTTGACTTTGGGAAAGATTTTTTTCTTTTTTTTTTTTTTTGTTTTAAGTATTCATGCCATGTCCCTCATATCTTGGTCCCTAAGTTGTGTCTTCCTCCTTGACTTTTTCCCCTGCTTTTGCAACATCTCTGAGCTTAGTTTTGCCACCTTTTGGTCCTTTGCAATGCAGCTGATTTCCTCACAGCCTATTTTTTGTAGAGACTAAAATTCCCGATTTTCTGCTTTTTTCAATTGCATTTCATTTGAACCTATCTCCTTTCCAGAGTGTTTGTAAGCCTTTCTTTTGGGATTCGCAAGATTCCTTTTCCCTTCCCGAAAGGAAATTTCATTTCCTTTCGGGAAGGGAAAAGGAATCTTGCGATTTCAATGGGGACCAATAGAGGAATCTTTGGTGCATGTCGCTGCACTGGATGGCAGGCCATGCCTTTTGATGGCTTTGACTTTGGGAAAGATTTTTTCTTTTTTTGGTTGTTTTCTGAAGTGTTCATGCCAAGTCCCTCATATCTTGCCCCCTAAGTTGTGTCTTCCTCCTTGACTTTTTCCCCAGCTTTTGCCACATCTGTGAGATTAGTTTTGGCATCTTTTGGTCCTTTGCACTGCGCCTGATATAAGCCCCAGGCGACTTTCTAAGAGTCACTAAATTTACCAAATTTTTTTTTTCTCCTCCAATTGCAATTCCTTTAAAGTTGACTCCATTCCAGCGTGTTTGTAGGTCCTTCTTTTCTGTTTTGGCCTTCAGTGGGGATCCATTTCTGCAAGCTTTGCTGCATGTGCCTGCCCTTGGTGGCATATGGCCTGCCTGCATTTTGATGGCTTTTACTTTGGGAAAGATTTTTCATTTTTTTTTGTTTCTGTTATTTTGAAATATTCATGCCATATCCCTCATATCTGGCCCCTAATTTGTGTCTTCCTCCTTGATTTTTTCCCCTCCTTTTGCAACATCTGTGAGCTTAGTTTTGGCACCTTTTGGTCCTTTGCACTGCACCTGATATAAACCCCAGGCCATTTTCTTAGAGTCACTAAATTTCCCAAATTTTCTTTTTTTCTCCTCCAATTGCAATTCCTTTGATGTTGACTCCTTTCCAGCGTGTTTGTAGGTCCTTCTTTTCTGTTTTGGCCTTCAGTGGGGATCAATTTTGGCAAGCTTTGCTGCATGTGCCTGCACTTGATGGCGTATGGCCTGCCTGCATTTTGATGGCTTTGACTTTGGGACAGATTTTTTCTTTTTTTTTTTTATTATTTTAAGTATTCATGCCATGTCCCTCATATCTTGCCCCCTAAGTTGTGTCTTCCTCCTTGACTTTTTCCCCTGCTTTTGCAACATCTGTGAGCTTAGTTTTGGCACCTTTTGGTCCTTTGCAATGCAGCTGATTTCCTCACAGTATATTTTTTGTAGAGAATAAAATTCCCGATTTTCTGCTTTTTTCAATTGCATTTCATTTGAACCTATCTCCTTTCCAGAGTGTTTGTAAGCCTTTCTTTTGGGATTCGCAAGATTCCTTTTCCCTTCCCGAAAGGAAATTTCATTTCCTTTCGGGAAGGGAAAAGGAATCTTGCGATTTCAATGGGGACCAATAGAGGAATCTTTGGTGCATGTCCCTGCACTGGATGGCAGGCCATGCCTTTTGATGGCTTTGACTTTGGGAAAGATTTTTTCTTGTTTTTTTCTTTTCTGTTTTAAGTATTCATGCCATGTCCCTCATATCTTGCCCCCTAAGTTTTGTCTTCCTCCTTGACTTTTTCCCCTGCTTTTGCAACATCTGTGAGCTTAGTTTTGGCATCTTTTGGTCCTTTGCACTGCACCTGATAAAACCCCAGGCCATTTTCTTAGAGTCAATAAATTTCCCAAATTTTCTTTTTTTCTCCTCCAATTGCAATTCCTTTGATGTTGACTCCTTTCCAGCGTGTTTGTAAGTCCTTCATTTCTGTTTTGCCTTCAGTGGGGATCAATTTTGGCAAGCTTTGCTGCATGTGCCTGCCCTTGGTGGCGTATGGCCTGCCTGCATTTTGATGGCTTTGACTTTGGGAAAGATTTTTTCTTTTTTATTTTTTTATGATTTTAAGTATTCATGCCATGTCCCTCATATCTTGCCCCCTGTTGTGTCTTCCTCCTTGACTTTTTCCCCTGCTTTTGCAACATCTGTGAGCTTAGTTTTGGCATCTTTTGGTCCTTTGCACTGCACCTGATATAAACCCAGGCCATTTTCTAAGAGTAACTGAATTTCCCAAATTTTCTTTTTTTCTCCTCCAATTGCAATTCCTTTGATGTTGACTCCACTCCAGCGTGTTTGTAGGTCATTCTTTTCTGTTTTGGCCTTCACTGGGGATCAATTTTGGCAAGCTTTGCTGCATGTGCCTGCCCTTGGTGGAGTATGTCCTGCCTGCATTTTGATGGCTTTGACTTTGGGAAGGTTTTTTCATTTTTTTTTGTTTTTTTTTGTTTTAACTATTCATGCAATGTTCCTCATATCTTGCCCCCTAAGTTGTGTCTTCCTCCTTGACTTTTTCCCCTGCTTTTGCAACATCTGGAGCTTAGTTTTGGCACCTTTTAGTCCTTTACACTGCGCCTGATATAAACCTTGGCCATTTTCTTAGAGTCACTAAATTTCCCAAATTTTCTTTTTTTCTCCTCCAATTGCAATTCCTTTGATATTGACTCATTTCCAGCGTGTTTGTAATTCCTTCTTTTCTGTTTTGCCTTCAGTGGGGATCAATTTTGGCAAGCTTTGCTGCATGTGCCTGCCCTTGGTGGCATATGGCCTGCCTGCATTTTGATGGCTTTGACTTTGTGAAAGATTTTTTCTTTTTTTTTTTTTTTTTTTAAGATTTTATGTATTCATGCCATGTTCCTCATATCTTGCCCCCTGTTGTGCCTTCCTCCTTGACTTTTCCCCCTGCTTTTGCAACATCTGTGAGCTTAGTTTTGGCATCTTTTGGTCCTTTGCACTGCACCTGATAAAACCCCAGGCCATTTTCTAAAGAGTCACTAAATTTCACAAATTTTCCTTTTTTCTCCACCAATTGCAATTCCTTACATGTTGTCTCCTTTCCAGCGCGTTTGTATGTCCTTCTTTTCTGTATTGGCTTAAGTGGGGATCAATTTTGGCAAGCTTTGCTGCATGTGCCTGCCCTTGGTGGCGTATGGCCTGCCTGCATTTTGATGGCTTTGACTTTGGGAAAGATTTTTTGTTTTTCTTTTTTTTAATATTTTAAGTATTCATGCCATGTCCCTCATATCTTGCCCCCTAAGTTGTGTCTTCCTCCTTGACTTTTTCCCCTGCTTTTGCAACATCTGTGAGCTTAGTTTTGCCACCTTTTGGTCCTTTGCAATGCAGCTGATTTCCTCACAGCCTATTTTTTGTAGAGACTAAAATTCCCGATTTTCTGCTTTTTTCAATTGCATTTCATTTGAACCTATCTCCTTTCCAGAGTGTTTGTAAGCCTTTCTTTTGGGATTCGCAAGATTCCTTTTCCCTTCCCGAAAGGAAATTTCATTTCCTTTCGGGAAGGGAAAAGGAATCTTGCGATTTCAATGGGGACCAATAGAGGAATCTTTGGTGCATGTCGCTGCACTGGATGGCAGGCCATGCCTTTTGATGGCTTTGACTTTGGGAAAGATTTTTTCTTTTTTTGGTTGTTTTCTGAAGTGTTCATGCCAAGTCCCTCATATCTTGCCCCCTAAGTTGTGTCTTCCTCCTTGACTTTTTCCCCTGCTTTTGCCACATCTGTGAGATTAGTTTTGGCATCTTTTGGTCCTTTGCACTGCGCCTGATATAAGCCCCAGGCGACTTTCTAAGAGTCACTAAATTTACCAAATTTTTTTTTTCTCCTCCAATTGCAATTCCTTTAAAGTTGACTCCATTCCAGCGTGTTTGTAGGTCCTTCTTTTCTGTTTTGGCCTTCAGTGGGGATCCATTTCTGCAAGCTTTGCTGCATGTGCCTGCCCTTGGTGGCATATGGCCTGCCTGCATTTTGATGGCTTTTACTTTGGGAAAGATTTTTCATTTTTTTTTGTTTCTGTTTTTTTGAAATATTCATGCCATATCCCTCATATCTGGCCCCTAATTTGTGTCTTCCTCCTTGATTTTTTCCCCTCCTTTTGCAACATCTGTGAGCTTAGTTTTGGCACCTTTTGGTCCTTTGCACTGCACCTGATATAAACCCCAGGCCATTTTCTTAGAGTCACTAAATTTCCCAAATTTTCTTTTTTTCTCCTCCAATTGCAATTCCTTTGATGTTGACTCCTTTCCAGCGTGTTTGTAGGTCCTTCTTTTCTGTTTTGGCCTTCAGTGGGGATCAATTTTGGCCAGCTTTGCTGCATGTGCCTGCACTTGATGGCGTATGGCCTGCCTGCATTTTGATGGCTTTGACTTTGGGACAGATTTTTTCTTTTTTTTTTTTATTATTTTAAGTATTCATGCCATGTCCCTCATATCTTGCCCCCTAAGTTGTGTCTTCCTCCTTGACTTTTTCCCCTGCTTTTGCAACATCTGTGAGCTTAGTTTTGGCAACTTTTGGTCCTTTGCAATGCAGCTGATTTCCTCACAGTATATTTTTTGTAGAGAATAAAATTCCCGATTTTCTGCTTTTTTCAATTGCATTTCATTTGAACCTATCTCCTTTCCAGAGTGTTTGTAAGCCTTTCTTTTGGGATTCGCAAGATTCCTTTTCCCTTCCCGAAAGGAAATTTCATTTCCTTTCGGGAAGGGAAAAGGAATCTTGCGATTTCAATGGGGACCAATAGAGGAATCTTTGGTGCATGTCCCTGCACTGGATGGCAGGCCATGCCTTTTGATGTCTTTGACTTTGGGAAAGATTTTTTCTTGTTTTTTTCTTTTCTGTTTTAAGTATTCATGCCATGTCCCTCATATCTTGCCCCCTAAGTTTTGTCTTCCTCCTTGACTTTTTCCCCTGCTTTTGCAACATCTGTGAGCTTAGTTTTGGCATCTTTTGGTCCTTTGCACTGCACCTGATAAAACCCCAGGCCATTTTCTTAGAGTCAATAAATTTCCCAAATTTTCTTTTTTTCTCCTCCAATTGCAATTCCTTTGATGTTGACTCCTTTCCAGCGTGTTTGTAAGTCCTTCATTTCTGTTTTGCCATCAGTGGGGATCAATTTTGGCAAGCTTTCCTGCATGTGCCTGCCCTTGGTGGCGTATGGCCTGCCTGCATTTTGATGGCTTTGACTTTGGGAAAGATTTTTTCTTTTTTATTTTTTTATGATTTTAAGTATTCATGCCATGTCCCTCATATCTTGCCCCCTGTTGTGTCTTCCTCCTTGACTTTTTCCCCTGCTTTTGCAACATCTGTGAGCTTAGTTTTGGCATCTTTTGGTCCTTTGCACTGCACCTGATATAAACCCAGGCCATTTTCTAAGAGTAACTGAATTTCCCAAATTTTCTTTTTTTCTCCTCCAATTGCAATTCCTTTGATGTTGACTCCACTCCAGCGTGTTTGTAGGTCATTCTTTTCTGTTTTGGCCTTCACTGGGGATCAATTTTGGCAAGCTTTGCTGCATGTGCCTGCCCTTGGTGGAGTATGGCCTGCCTGCATTTTGATGGCTTTGACTTTGGGAAGGTTTTTTCATTTTTTTTTGTTTTTTTTTGTTTTAACTATTCATGCAATGTTCCTCATATCTTGCCCCCTAAGTTGTGTCTTCCTCCTTGACTTTTTCCCCTGCTTTTGCAACATCTGGAGCTTAGTTTTGGCATCTTTTGGTCCTTTGCACTGCGCCTGATATAAACCTTGGCCATTTTCTTAGAGTCACTAAATTTCCCAAATTTTCTTTTTTTCTCCTCCAATTGCAATTCCTTTGATATTGACTCATTTCCAGCGTGTTTGTAATTCCTTCTTTTCTGTTTTGCCTTCAGTGGGGATCAATTTTGGCAAGCTTTGCTGCATGTGCCTGCCCTTGGTGGCATATGGCCTGCCTGCATTTTGATGGCTTTGACTTTGTGAAAGATTTTTTCTTTTTTTTTTTTTTTTTTTAAGATTTTATGTATTCATGCCATGTTCCTCATATCTTGCCCCCTGTTGTGCCTTCCTCCTTGACTTTTCCCCCTGCTTTTGCAACATCTGTGAGCTTAGTTTTGGCATCTTTTGGTCCTTTGCACTGCACCTGATAAAACCCCAGGCCATTTTCTAAAGAGTCACTAAATTTCACAAATTTTCCTTTTTTCTCCTCCAATTGCAAATCCTTACATGTTGTCTCATTTCCAGCGCGTTTGTATGCCCTTCTTTTCTGTTTTGGCTTAAGTGGGGATCAATTTTGGCAAGCTTTGCTGCATGTGCCTGCCCTTGGTGGCGTATGGCCTGCCTGCATTTTGATGGCTTTGACTTTGGGAAAGATTTTTTCTTTTTTTATTTTTTTTTCTTTTAAGTATTCATGCCATGTCCCTCATATCTTGCTCCCTTAGTTGTGTCTTCCTCCTTGACTTTTTCCCCTCCTTTTGCAACATCTATGAGCTTAGTTTTGGTACCTTTTGGTCCTTTGCACTGCACCTGCTAAAACCCCAGGCCACTTTCTAAGAGTCATTAAATTTCCCAAATTTTCTTCTTTTCTCCTCCAATTGCAAATCCTGTGATGTTGTCTCCATTCCAGCCTGTTTGTAGGTCCTTCTTTTCTGTTTTGGCATTTAGTGGGGATCAATGTTGGCAAGTTTTTCTGCATGTGCCTGCCCTTGGTGGCGTATGGCCTGCCTGCATTTTGATGGCTTTGACTTTGGGAAAGATTTTTTCTTCTTTTTTTTTTTATTATTTAATTATTTATGCCATGTCCCTCATATCTTGCCACCTCAGTTGTGTCTTCCTCCTTGACTTTTTCCCCTGCTTTTGCAACATCTGTGAGCTTAGTTTTGGCATCATTTGGTGCTTTGCACTGCACCTGATAAAACCCCAGGCCATTTTCTTACAGTCATTAAATTTCCCAAATTTTCTTTTTTTCTCCTCCAATTGCAATTCATTTGATGTTGTCTCCTTTCCAGCGTGTTTGTAGGTCCTTCTTTTCTGTTTTGGCCTTCAGTGGGGATCAATTTTGGCAAGCTTTGCTGCATGTGCCTGCCCTTGCTGGCGTATGGCCTGCCTGCATTTTGATGGCTTTGACTTTGGGAAAGATTTTTTCTTTTTTTTTTTTTTATTATTTTAAGTATTCATGCCATGTTCCCCATATCTTGCCCCCTCAGTTGTGTCTTCCTCCTTGACTTTTTCCCCTGCTTTTGCAACATCTGTGAGCTTAGTTTTGCCACCTTTTGGTCCTTTGCAATGCAGCTGATTTCCTCACAGCCTGTTTTTTGGAGAGACTAAAATTCCCGATTTTCTGCTTTTATCAATTGCATTTCATTTGAACCTATCTCCTTTCCAGAGTGTTTGTAAGGCTTTCTTTTGGGATTTGCAAGATTCCTTTTCCCTTCCCGAAAGGAAATTTCATTTCCTTTCGGGAAGGGAAAAGGAATATTGCGATTTCAGTGGGGACCAATAGAGGAATCTTTGGTGCATGTCCCTGCACTTGATGGCAGGCCATGCCTTTTGATGGCTTTGACTTTGGGAAAGATTTTTTTCTTTTTTTGGTTGTTTTCTGAAGTGTTCAAGCCATGTCCCTCATATCTTGCCCCCTAAGTTGTGTCTTCCTCCTTGACTTTTTCCCCTGCTTTTGCAATATCTGTGAGCTTAGTTTTGGCATCTTTTGTTCGTTGGCACTGCACCTGATAAAACCCCAGGCCATTTTCTTAGAGTCACTAAATTTCCCAAATTTTCATTTTTTCTCCTCCAATTGCAATTCCTTTGATGTTGACTCCTTTCCAACGTGTTTGTAGGTCCTTCTTTTCGGTTTTGGCCTTCAGTTGGGATCAATTTTGGCAAGCCTTGCTGCATGTGCCTGCCCTTGGTGGCGTATGGCCTGCCTGAATTTTGATGGCTTTGACTTTGGGAAAGATTTTTTCTTTTTCGTTTTTTTATTATTTTAAGTATTCATGCCATGTCCCTCATATATTTCTCCCTAAGTTGTGTCTTCCTCCTTCACTTTTTCCCCTCATTTGCAACATCTATGAGCTTAGTTTTGGTACCTTTTGGTCCTTTGCACTGCACCTGCTAAAACCCCAGGCCACTATCTATGAGTCATTAAATTTCCCAAATTTTCTTTTTTTCTCCTCCAATTGCAATTCCTTTGATGTTGTCTCCATTCCAGCGTGTTTGCTGCATGTGCCTGCCCTTGCTGGCGTATGGCCTGCCTGCATTTTGATGGCTTTGACTTTGGGAAAGATTTTTTTGTTTTTTTTTTCTTTTTTGTTTTAAGTGTTCATGCCATGTCCCTCATATCTTGCCCCCTAAGTTCTGTCTTCCTCCTTGACTTTTTCCCCTGCTTTTGCAACATCTTTGAGCTTAGTTTTGGCATCTTTTGTTCGTTGGCACTGCACCTGATAAAACCCCAGGCCATTTTCTTAGAGTCACTAAATTTCCCAAACTTTCTTTTTTTCTCCTCCAATTGCAATTCCTTTGATGTTGACTCCTTTCCAGCGTGTTTGTAAGTCCTTCTTTTCTGTTTTGGCCTTTAGTGGGGATCAATGTTGGCAAGTTTTGCTGCATGTGCCTGCCCTTGCTGGCGTATGGCCTGCCTGTATTTTGATGGCTTTGACTTTGGGAAAGATTTTTTCTTTTTTTTTTTTTTTTTATTATTTAATTATTCATGCCATGTCCCTCAAATCTTGCCCTCTAAGTTGTGTCTTCCTCCTTGACTTTTCCCCCTGCTTTTGCAACATCTGTGAGCTTAGTTTTGGCATCTTTTGGTCCTTTGCACTGCAACTGATATAATACCCAGGCCATTTTCTTAGAGTCACTAAATTTCCCAAATTTTCTTTTTATCTCCTCCAATTGAATTCCTTTGATATTGACTCCTTTCCAGCGTGTTTGTAGGTCCTTCTTTTCTGTTTTGGCCTTCAGTGGGGATCAATTTTGGCAAGCTTTGCTGCATGTGCCTGCCCTTGGTGGCATATGGCCTGCCTGCATTTTGATGGCTTTGACTTTGGGAAAGATTTTTTCTTTTTTTTTTTTTTATTAAGTATTAATGCCATGTCCCTCATATCTTGCCCCCTAAGTTGTGTCTTCCTCCTTGACTTTTTCCCCTGCTTTTGCAACATCTGTGAGCTTAGTTTTGGCATCTTTTGGTCCTTTGCACTGCACCTGATATAATACCCAGGCCATTTTCTTAGAGTCATTAAATTTCCAAAATTTTTTTTTTTTCTCCTCCAATTGCAATTCCTTTGATGTTGACTCATTTCCAGCGTGTTTGTAGGTCCTTCTTTTCTGTTTTGGCCTTCAGTGGGGATCAATTTTGGCAAGCTTTGCTGCATGTGCCTGCCCTTGGTGGCATATGGCCTGCCTGTATTTTGATGGCTTTGACTTTGGGAAAGATTTATTCTTTTTTTTTTTTTTTTATTATTTTAAGTATTCATGCCATGTCCCTCATATCTTGCCCCCTAAGTTGTGTCTTCCTCCTTGACTTTTTCCCCTGCTTTTGCAACATCTGTGAGCTTAGTTTTGGCACCTTTTTGTCCTTTCCAATGCAGCTGATTTCCTCACAGCCTATTTTTTGTAGAGACTAAAATTCCCGATTTTCTGCTTTTTTCAATTGCATTTCATTTGATCCTATCTCCTTTCCAGAGTGTTTGTAAGCCTTTCTTTTGGGATTCGCAAGATTACTTTTCCCTTCCCGAAAGGAAATTTCATTTCCTTTCGGGAAGGGAAAAGGAATCTTGCGATTTCAATGGGGACCAATAGAGCAATCTTTGGTGCATGTCCCTGCACTTGATGGCAGGCCATGCCTTTTGATGGCTTTGACTTTGGGAAAGATTTTTTTCTTTTTTTGGTTGTTTTCTGAAGTGTTCAAGCCATGTCCCTCATATCTTGCCCCCTAAGTTGTGTCTTCCTCCTTGACTTTTTCCCCTGCTTTTGCAACATCTGTGAGCTTAGTTTTGGCATCTTTTGTTCGTTGGCACTGCACCTGATAAAACACCAGGCCATTTTCTTAGAGTCGCTAAATTTCCCAAATTTTCTTTTTTTCTCCTCCAATTGCAATTCCTTTGATGTTGACTCCATTCCAACGTGTTTGTAGGTCCTTCTTTTCTGTTTTGGCCTTCAGTGGGGATCAATTTTGGCAAGCCTTGCTGCATGTGCCTGCCCTTGGTGACGTATGGCCTGCCTGCATTTTGATGGCTTTGACTTTGGGAAAGTTTTTTTTCGCCATGTCCCTCATATCTTGCTCCCTAAGTTGTGTCTTCCTCCTTCACTTTTTCCCCTCCTTTTGCAACATCTATGAGCTTAGTTTTGGTACCTTTTGGTCTTTTGCACTGCACCTGCTAAAATCCCAGGCAACTTTCTAAGAGTCATTAAATTTCCCAAATTTTCTTTTTTTCTCCTCCAATTGCAAATCCGTTGATGTTGTCTCCATTCCAGCGTGTTTGTAGGTCCTTCTTTTCTGTTTTGGCCTTAAGTGGGGATCAATGTTGCAAGTTTTGCTGCATGTGCCTGCCCTTGCTGGCTTATGGCCTGCCTGCATATTGATGGCTTTGACTTTGGGAAAGATTTTTTCATTTTTTTTTTTTTTATTATTTTAAGTATTCATGTCATGTCCCTCATATCTTGCCCCCTAAGTTGTGTCTTCCTCCTTGACTTTTTCCCCTGCTTTTGCAACATCTGTGAGCTTAGTTTTGGCATCTTTTGGTCCTTTGCAATGCACCTGATAAAACCCCAGGCCATTTTCTTAGAGTCACTAAATTTCCCAAATTTTCTTTTTTTCTCCTCCAATTGCAATTCTTTGATGTTGTCTCCTTTCCAGCGTGTTTGCAGGTCCTTCTTTTCTGTTTTGGCCTTCAGTGGGGATCAATTTCGGCAAGCTTTGCTGCATGTGCCTTCCCTTGGTGGCGTAAGGCCTGCCTGCATTTTGATGGCTTTGACTTTGGGAAAGATTTTTTCATTTTTATTTTTTTTTTTGTTTTAAGTATTCATGCCATGTCCCTCATATATTGCCCCCTGAGTTGTGTCTTCCTCCTTGACTTTTTCCCCTGCTTTTGCAACATCTGTGAGCTTAGTTTTGGCATCATTTGGTCCTTTGCACTGCACCTGATAAAACCCCAGGCTATTTTCTTAGAGTCATTAAATTTCCCAAATTTTCTTTTTTTCTCCTCCAATTGCAATTCCTTTGATGTTGACTCCTTTCCAGCGTGTTTGTAGGTCCTTCTTTTCTGTTTTGGCTTCAGTGGGGATCAATTTTGGCAAGCTTTGCTGCATGTGCCTGCCCTTGGTGGCGTATGGCTTGCCTGCATTTTGATGGCTTTGGCTTTGGGAAAGATTTTTTCTTTTTTTTTTTTTTATTATTTTAAGTATTCATGCCATGTTCCCCATATCCTCCCCCCTCAGTTGTGTCTTCCTCCTTGACTTTTTCCCCTGCTTTTGCAACATCTCTGAGCTTAGTTTTGCCACCCTTTTGGTCCTTTGCAATGCAGCTGATTTCCTCACAGCCTGTTTTTTGGAGAGACTAAAATTCCAAATTTTCTGCTTTTTTCAATTGCATTTCATTTGAACGTATCTCCTTTCCAGAGTGTTTGTAAGCCTTTCTTTTGGGATTCGCAAGATTCCTTTTCCCTTCCCGAAAGGAAATTTAATTTCCTTTCGGGAAGGGAAAAGGAATCTTGCGATTTCAATGGGGACCAATAGAGGAATCTTTGGTGCATGTCCCTGCACTTGATGGCAGGCCATGCCTTTTGATGGCTTTGACTTTGGGAAAGATTATTTTCTTTTATTGGTTGTTTTCTGAAGTGTTCAAGCCATGTCCCTCATATCTTGCCCCCTAAGTTGTGTCTTTCCTCCTTGACTTTTTCCCCTGCTTTTGCAACATCTGTGAGCTTAGTTTTGGCATCTTTTGTTCGTTGGCACTGCACCTGATAAAACCCCAGGCCATTTTCTTAGAGTCACTAAATTTCCCAAATTTTCTTTTTTTCTCCTCCAATTGCAATTCCTTTGATGTTGACTCCTTTCCAACGTGTTTGTAGGTCCTTCTTTTCGGTTTTGGCCTTCAGTTGGGATCAGTTTTGGCAAGCCTTGCTGCATGTGCCTGCTCTTGGTGGCGTATGGCCTGCCTGAATTTTGATTGCATTGACTTTGGGAAAGATTTTTTGTTTTTCTTTTTTTTATTATTTTAAGTATTCATGCCATGTCCCTCATATCTTGCTCCCTAAGTTGTGTCTTCCTCCTTGACTTTTTCCCCTGCTTTTGCAACATCTATGAGCTTAGTTTTGGTACCTTTTGGTCCTTTGCACTGCACCTGCTAAAACCCCAGGCCACTTTCTAAGAGTCATTAAATTTCCCAAATTTTCTTTTTTTCTCCTCCAATTTCAAATCCTTTGATGTTGTCTCCATTCCAGCGTGTTTGTAGGTCCTTTTTTTCTGCTTTGGCCTTTAGTGGGGATCAATTTTGGCAAGATTTGCTGCATGTGCCTGCCCTTGCTGGCGTATGGCCTGCCTGTATTTTAATGGCTTTGACTTTGGGAAAGACTTTTTCTTTTTTTTTTTTTTATTATTTTAAGTATTCATGCCATGTCCCTCAAATCTTGCCCTCTAAGTTGTGTCTTCCTCCTTGACTTTTTCCCCTGCTTTTGCAACATCTGTGAGCTTAGTTTTGGCATCTTTTGGTCCTTTGCACTGCACCTGATAAAACCCAGGCCATTTTCTTAGAGTCATTAAATTTCCCAAATTTTCTTTTTTTCTTCTCCAATTGCAATTCCTTTAATGTTGACTCCTTTCCAGCGTGTTTGTAGGTCCTTCTTTTCTGTTTTGGCCTTCAGTGGGGGTCAATTTTGTCAAGCTTTGCTGCATGTGCCTGCCCTTGGTCGCGTATGGCCTGCCTGCATTTTGATATCTTTGACTTTGGGAAAGATTTTTTCTTTTTTTTTTTTTTATTATTTTAAGTATTCATGCCATGTTCCCCATATCTTCCCCCCTCAGTTGTGTCTTTCTCCTTGACTTTTTCCCCTGCTTTTGCAACATCTGTGAGCTTAGTTTTGGCACCTTTTGGTCCTTTGCAATGCAGCTGATTTCCTCACAGACTATTTTTTGAAGAGACTAAAATTCCCAATTTTCTGCTTTTTTCAATTGCATTTCATTTGAACCTATCTCCTTTCCAGAGTGTTTGTAAGCCTTTTTTGTGGGATTCGCAAGACTCCTTTTCCCTCCCCGAAAGGAAATTTCATTTCCTTTCGGGAAGGGAAAAGGAATCTTGAGATTTCAATGGGGACCAATAGAGGGGTCTTTGGTGCATGTCCCTGCACTAGATGGCAGGCCATGCCTTTTGATGGCATTGACTTTGGGAAAGATTTTTTTCTTTTTTTGGTTGTATTCTGAAGTGTTCATGCCATGTCCCTCATATCTTGCCCCCTAAGTTGTGTCTTCCTCCTTGACTTTTTCCCCTGCTTTTGCAACATCTTTGAGCTTAGTTTTGGCACCTTTTGGTCCTTTGCACTGCACCTGATAAACTGCCAGGCCATTTTCTTAGAGTCACTAAATTTCCCAAATTTTCTTTTTTTCTCCTCCAATTGCAATTCCTTTGATGTTGACTCCTTTCCAACGTGTTTGTAGGTCCTTCTTTTCTGTTTTGGCCTTCAGTGGGGATCAATTTTGGCAAGCCTTGCTGCATGTGCCTGCCCTTGGTGGCGTATGGCCTGCATGCATTTTGATGGCTTTGACTTTGGGAAAGTTTTTTTCGCCATGTCCCTCATATTTGCTCCCTAAGTTGTGTCTTCCTCCTTCACTTTTTTCCCTCCTTTTGCAACATCTATGAGCTTAGTTTTGGTACCTTTTGGTCATTTGCACTGCACCTGCTAAAATCCCAGGCCACTTTCTAAGAGTCATTAAATTTCCCAAATTTTCTTTTTTTCTCCTCCAATTGCAAATCCTTTGATGTTGTCTCCATTCCAGCGTGTTTGTAGGTCCTTCTTTTCTGTTTTGGCCTTAAGTGGGGATCAATGTTGCAAGTTTTGCTGCATGTGCCTGCCCTTGCTGGCTTATGGCCTGCCTGCATTTTGATGGCTTTGACTTTGGGAAAGATTTTTTCTTTTTTTTTTTTTTTATTATTTTAAGTATTCATGTCATGTCCCTCATATCTTGCCCCCTAAGTTGTGTCGTCCTCCTTGACTTTTTCCCCTGCTTTTGCAACATCTGTGAGCTTAGTTTTGGCATCTTTTGGTCCTTTGCAATGCACCTGATAAAACCCCAGGCCATTTTCTTAGAGTCACTAAATTTCCCAAATTTTCATTTTTCTCCTCCAATTGCAATTCCTTTGATGTTGTCTCCTTTCCAGCGTGTTTGCAGGTCCTTCTTTTCTGTTTTGGCCTTCAGTTGGGATCAATTTTGGCAAGCTTTGCTGCATGTGCCTTCCCTTGGTGGCGTATGGCCTGCCTGCATTTTGATGGCTTTGACTTTGGGAAAGATTTTTTCATTTTTATTTTTTTATGATTTTAAGTATTCATGCCATGTCCCTCATATATTGCCCCCTGTTGTGTCTTCCTCCTTGACTTTTTCCCCTGCTTTTGCAACATCTGTGAGCTTAGTTTTGGCATCTTTTGGTCCTTTGCACTGCACCTGATATAAACCCAGGCCATTCTCTTATAGTCACTAAATTTCCCAAATATTCTTTTTTTCTCCTCCAATTGCAATTCCTTTGATGTTGACTCCACTCCAGCGTGTTTGTAGGTCATTCTTTTCTGTTTTGGCCTTCAGTGGGGATCAATTTTGGCAAGCTTTGCTGCATGTGCCTGCCCTTGCTGGCGTATGGCCTGCCTGCATTTTGATGGCTTTGACTTTGGGAAAGATTTTTTCTTTTTTTTTTTTTTTTTCTTTTAAGTATTCATGCCCTGTCCCTCATATCTTGCCCCCTAAGTTGTGTCTTCCTCCTTGACTTTTTCCCCTGCTTTTGCAACATCTGTGAGCTTAGTTTTGCCACCTTTTGGTCCTTTGCAATGCAGCTGATTTCCTCACAGCCTATTTTTTGAAGAGACTAAAATTCCCGATTTTCTGCTTTTTTCAATTGCATTTAATTTGCACCTATCTCCTTTCCAGAGTGTTTGTAAGCCTTTCTTTTGGGATTCGCAAGATTCCTTTTCCCTTCCCGAAGGGAAATTTCATTTCCTTTCTGGAAGGGAAAAGGAATCTTGCGATTTCAATGGGGACCAATAGAGGAATCTTTAGTGCATGTCCGTGCACTTGATGGCAGGCCATGCCTTTTGATGGCTTTGACTTTGGGAAAGATTTTTTTCTTTTTTTGGTTGTTTTCTGAAGTGTTCATGCCATGTCCCTCATATCTTGCCCCCTAAGTTGTGTCTTCCTCCTTGACTTTTTCCCCTGCTTTTGCAACATCTGTGAGCTTAGTTTTGGCATCTTTTGGTCCTTTGCACTGCACCTGATAAACTGCCAGGCCATTTTCTTAGAGTCACTAAATTTCCCAAATTTTCTTTTTTTCTCCTCCAATTGCAAATCCTTTGATGTTGACTCCTTTCCAGCGTGTTTGTAGGTCCTTCTTTTCTGTTTTGGCCTTCAGTGGGGATCAATTTTGGCAAGCTTTGCTGCATGTGCCTGCCCTTGCTGGCGTATGGCCTGCCTGCATTTTGATGGCTTTGACTTTGGGAAAGATTTTTTCTTTTTCTTTTTTTTAATATTTTAAGTATTCATGCCATGTCCCTCATATCTTGGTCCCTAAGTTGTGTCTTCCTCCTTGACTTTTTCCCCTGCTTTTGCAACATCTGTGAGCTTAGTTTTGCCACCTTTTGGTCCTTTGCAATGCAGCTGATTTCCTCACAGCCTATTTTTTGTAGAGACTAAAATTCCCGATTTTCTGCTTTTTTCAATTGCATTTCATTTGAACCTATCTCCTTTCCAGAGTGTTTGTAAGCCTTTCTTTTGGGATTCGCAAGATTCCTTTTCCCTTCCCGAAATTAAATTTCATTTCCTTTCGGGAAGGGAAAAGGAATCTTGCGATTTCAATGGGGACCAATAGAGGAATCTTTGGTGCATGTCCCTGCACTGGATGGCAGGCCATGCCTTTTGATGGCTTTGACTTTGGGAAAGATTTTTTTCTTTTTTTGGTTGTTTTCTGAAGTGTTCATGCCATGTCCCTCATATCTTGCCCCCTAAGCTGTGTCTTCCTCCTTGACTTTTTCCCCTGCTTTTGCAACATCTGTGTGCTTAGTTTTGGCATCTTTAGCCCTTTGCACTGCACATGATATACTGCCAGGCCATATTCTTAGAGTCACTGAATTTCCCAAATTTTCATTTTTTCTCCTCCAATTGCAATTCCTTTAATGTTGACTCCTTGCCAGCGTGTTTGTAGGTCCTTCTTTTCTGTTTTGGCCTTCAGTGGGGATCAATTTTGGCAAGCTTTGCTGCATGTGCCTGCTCCTTGGTGGCGTATGGCCTGCCTGCATTTTGATGGCTTTGACTTTGGGAAAGATTTTTTCTTTTTTTTTTTTTTGTTTCTGTTTTAAGAATCCATGCCATGTCCCTCATATCTTGCCCCCTAAGTTGTGTCTTCCTCCTTGACTTTTTCCCCTGCTTTTGCAACATTTGTGAGCTTAGTTGTGCCACATTTTGGTCCTTTGCAATGCAGCTGATTTCTTCACAGCCTGTTTTTTGAAGAGACTAAAATTCCCGATTTTCTGCTTTTTTCAATTGCATTTCATTTGAACCTATCTCCTTTCCAGAGTGTTTGAAAGCCTTTCTTTTGGGATTCGCAAGATTCCTTTTCCCTTCCCGAAAGGAAATTTCATTTCCTTTCGGGAAGGGAAAAGGAATCTTGCGATTTCAATGGGGACCAATGGAGGAAGCTTTGGTGCCTGTCCCTGCACTTGATGACAGGCCATGCCTTTTGATGGCTTTGACTTTGGGAAAGATATTTTTCTTTTTTTGGTTGTTTTCTGAAGTGTTCATGCCATGTCCCTCATATCTTGCCCCCTAAGTTGTGTCTTCCTCCTTGACTTTTTCCCCTGCTTTTGCAACATCTGTGAGCTTAGTTTGGCATCTTTTGGTCCTTTGCACTGCACCTGCTAAAACCCCGGGCCATTTCCTTAGAGTCACTAAATTTCCCAAATTTTCTTTTTTTCTCCTCCAATTGCAATTCCTTTGATAATTACTCCATTCCAGTGTGTTTGTAAGTCCTTCTTTTCTGTTTTGGCCTTCAGTGGGGATCAATTTTGGCAAGCTTTGCTGCATGTGCCTTCACTTTCTGGTGAATGGCCTGCCTTCATTTTGATGGCTTTGACTTTGGGATAGATTTTTTCTTTTTTTTTTTTTTTTTGTTTTAAGTATTCATGCCATGTCCCTCATATCTTGCCCCCTAAGTTGTGTCTTCCTCCTTGACTTTTTCCCCTGCTTTTGCAACATCTGTGAGCTTAGTTTTGGCATCTTTTGGTCCTTTGCACTGCACCTGATATAAACCCAGGCCATTTTCTTAGAATTACTAACTTACCGAAATTTTCTTTTTTTCTCAAAGAAAATGAATTCCTTTGATTTTGTCTCCATTCCAGCGTGTTTGTAAGTAATTCTTTACTGTTTTGGCCTTCAGTGGGGACAATGTGTGCAAGCTTTGCTGCATGTGCCAGCCCTTGGTGGCGTATGGCCTGCCTGCATTTTGATGGCTTTGACTTTGGGAAAGATTTTTTCTATTTTTTTTTTTTGTTTGTTTTAAGTATTCATGCCATTTACTTCATATCTTGCCCCCTAAGTTTTGTCTTCCTCCTTGACTTTTTCCCCTGCTTTTGCAACATCTGTGAGCTTAGTTTTGGCATCTTTTGATCCTTTGCAGTGCAGCTGATTTCCTCACAGCCTATTTTTTGAAGAGACTGAAATTCCCAATTTTCTGCTTTTTTCAATTGCATTTCATTTGAACCTATCTCCTTTCCAGAGTGTTTGTAAGCCTTTCTTTTGGGATTCGCAAGATTCCTTTTCCCTTCCCGAAAGGAAATTTCATTTCCTTTCGGGAAGGGAAAAGGAATCTTGCGATTTCAATGGGGACCAATGGAGGAAGCTTTGGTGCCTGTCCCTGCACTTGATGGCAGGCCATGCCTTTTGATGGCTCTGACTTTGGGAAAGATATTTTTCTTTTTCTGGTTGTTTTCTGAAGTGTTCATGCCATGTCCCTCATATCTTGCCCCCTAAGTTGTGTCTTCCTCCTTGACTTTTTCCCCTGCTTTTGCAACATCTCTGAGCTTAGTTTGGCATGTTTTGGTCCTTTGCACTGCACCTGCTAAAACCCCGGGCCATTTCCTTAGAGTCACTAAATTTCCCAAATTTTCTTTTTTTCTCCTCCAATTGCAATTCCTTTGATGTTGTCTCCATTCCAGCGTGTTTGTAGGTCCTTCTTTTCTGTTTTGCCCTTCAGTGGGGATCAATTTTGGCAAGCTTTGCTGCATGTGCCTGCCCTTGGTGGCATATGGCCTGCTTGGATTTTGATGGCTTTGATTTTGGGAAAAATTTTTTTCTTTTTTTTTTTTTTATTATTTTAATTATTCATGCCATGTACTTCATATCTTGCCCCCTAAGTTGTGTCTTCCTCCTTGACTTTTTCCCCTGCTTTTGCAACATCTGTGAGCTTAGTTTTGGCATCTTTTGGTCCTTTGCACTGCACCTGATATAATACCCAGGCCATTTTCTTAGAATCACTAACTTACACAAATTTTCTTTTTTTCTCCTCCAATTGCAATTCCTTTGATGTTGACTCCTTTCCAGCGTGTTTGTAGGTCCTTCTTTTCTGTTTTGGCCTTCAGTGGGGATCAATTTTGGCAAGCTTTGCTGCATGTGCCTGCCCTTGGTGGCGTATGGCCTGCCTGCATTTTGATGGCTTTGACTTTGGGAAAGATTTTTTCTTTTTTTTTTTTTTTTTATTATTTTAAGTATTCATGCCATGTCCCTCATATCTTGCCCCCTAAGTTGTGTCTTCCTCCTTGACTTCTTCCCCTGCTTTTGCAACATCTGTGAGCTTAGTTTTGGCACCTTTTGGTCCTTTGCAATGCAGCTGATTTCTTCACAGCCTGTTTTTTGAAGAGACTAAAATTCCCGATTTTCTGCTTTTTTCAATTGCATTTCATTTGAACCTATCTCCTTTCCAGAGTGTTTGAAAGCCTTTCTTTTGGGATTCGCAAGATTCCTTTTCCCTTCCCGAAAGGAAATGAAATTTCCTTTCGGGAAGGGAAAAGGAATCTTGCGATTTCAATGGGGACCAATGGAGGAAGCTTTGGTGCCTGTCCCTGCACTTGATGGCAGGCCATGCCTTTTGATGGCTTTGACTTTGGGAAAGATTTTTTCCTTTTTTTGGTTGTTTTCTGAAGTGTTCATGCCATGTCCCTCATATCTTGCCCCCTAAGTTGTGTCTTCCTCCTTGACTTTTTCCCCTGCTTTTGCAACATCTGTGAGCTTAGTTTTGGCACCTTTTGTTCCTTTGCACTGCACCTGATAAAACCCCGGGCCATTTTCTTAGAGTCAATAAATTTCCCAAATTTTCTTTTTTTCTCCTCCAATTGCAATTCCTTTGATGTTGTCTCCATTCCAGCGTGTTTGCAAGTCCTTCTTTTCTGTTTTGGCCTTCAGTGGGGATCAGTTTTGGCAAGCTTTGCTGCATGTGCCTGCCCTTGGTGGCGTATGGCCTGCCTGCATTTTGATGGCTTTCACTTTGGGAAAGATTTTTTTGTTTTTTTTTTCTTTTTTGTTTTAAGTGTTCATGCCATATCCCTCATATCTTGCCCCCTAAGTTGTGTCTTCCTCCTTGATTTTTTCCCCTGCTTTTGCAACATCTGTGAGCTTAGTTTTGGCATCTTTTGGTCCTTTGCCCTGCACCTGATATAATACCCAGGCCATTTTCTTAGAGTCACTAAATTTCCAAAATTTTTGTTTTTTTCCTCCAATTGCAATTCCTTTGATGTTGACTCCTTTCCAGCGTGTTTGTAGGTCCTTCTTTTCTGTTTTGGTCTTCAGTGGGGATCAATTTTGGCAAGCTTTGCTGCATGTGCCTGCCCTTGGTGGCGTATGGCCTGCCTGCATTTTGATGGCTTTGACTTCGGGAAAGATTTTTTCTTTTTCTTTTTTTTAATATTTTAAGTATTCATGCCATGTCCCTCATATCTTGCCCCCTAAGTTGTGTCTTCCTCCTTGACTTTTTCCCCTGCTTTTGCAACATATGTGAGCTTAGTTTTGCCACCTTTTGGTCCTTTGCAATGCAGCTGATTTCCTCACAGCCTATTTTTTGTAGAGACTAAAATTCCCGATTTTCTGCTTTTTTCAATTGCATTTCATTTGAACCTATCTCCTTTCCAGAGTGTTTGTAAGCCTTTCTTTTGGGATTCGCAAGATTCCTTTTCCCTTCCCGAAAGGAAATTTCATTTCCTTTCGGGAAGGGAAAAGGAATCTTGCGATTTCAATGGGGACCAATAGAGGAATCTTTGGTGCATGTCCCTGCACTTGATGGCAGGCCATGCCTTTTGATGGCTTTGACTTTGGGAAAGATTTTTTTCTTTTTTTGGTTGTTTTCTGAAGTGTTCATGCCATGTCCCTCATATCTTGCCCCCTAAGCTGTGTCTTCCTCCTTGACTTTTTCCCCTGCTTTTGCAACATCTGTGTGCTTAGTTTTGGCATCTTTAGCCCTTTGCACTGCACATGATATACTGCCAGGCCATATTCTTAGAGTCACTGAATTTCCCAAATTTTCCTTTTTTCTCCTCCAATTGCAATTCCTTTAATGTTGACTCCTTGCCAGCGTGTTTGTAGGTCCTTCTTTTCTGTTTTGGCCTTCAGTGGGGATCAATTTTGGCAAGCTTTGCTGCATGTGCCTGCCCTTGCTGGCGTATGGCCTGCCTGCATTTTGATGGCTTTGAGTTTGGGAAAGATTTTTTCTTTTTTTTTTTTTGTTTCTGTTTTAAGAATCCATGCCATGTCCCTCATATCTTGCCCCCTAAGTTGTGTCTTCCTCCTTGACTTTTTCCCCTGCTTTTGCAACATTTGTGAGCTTAGTTTTCGCACCTTTTCGTCCTTTACAATGCACCTGATTAAACCCCAGGCCATTTTCTTAGAGTCACTAAATTTCCCAAATTTTGTTTTTTTCTCCTCCAATTGCAATTCCTTTGATGGTGTCTCCATTCCAACGTGTTTGTACGTCCTTTTTTTCTGTTTTGGCCTTCAGTGGGGATCAATTTTGGCAAGCTTTGCTGCATGTGCCTGCCCTTGGTGGCGTGTGGCCTGCCTGCATTTTGATGGCTTTGACTTTGGGAAAGAGTTTTTCTTTTTTTTTTTTTTATTATTTTAAGTATTCATTCCATGTCCCTCATGTCTTGCTCCCTAAGTTGTGTCGTCCTCCTTGACTTTTTCCCCTGCTTTTGCAACATCTGTGAGCTTAGTTTTTGCATCTTTTGGTTCTTTGCACTGCACCTGATAAAACCCCAGGCCATTTTCTTAGAGTCACTAAATTTCCCACATTTTATTTTTTTCTCCTCCAATTGCAATTCCTTTGATGTTGACTCCTTTCCAGCGTGTTTGTAGGTCCTTCTTTTCTGTTTTGGCCTTCAGTGGGGATCAATTTTGGCAAGCTTTGCTGCATATGCCTGCCCTTGGTGGCGTATGCCCTGCTTGCCTTTTAATGGCTTTGACTTTGGGAAAGATTTTTTCTTTTTTTTTGTTGTTTTCTGAAGTGTTCATGCCATGTCCCTCATATCTTCCTCCTAAGTTGTGTCTTCCTCCTTGACTTTTTCCCCTGCTTTTGCAACAACTGTGAGATTAGTTTTGGCATATTTTGGTCCTTTGCACTGCACCTGATATAAACCCAGGACATTTTCTTAGAGTCACTAAATTTCCCAAATTTTCTCTTTCTCTCCTCCAATTGCAATTCCTTCGATATTGACTCATTTCCAGCGTGTTTGTAGGTCATTCTTTTCTGTTTTGTCCTTCAGTGGGGATCAAATTTGGCAAGCTTTGCTGCATGTGCCTGCCCTTGGTGGCGTATGGCCTGCCTGCATTTTGATGGCTTTGACTTTGGGAAAGATTTTTCTTTTTTTTTTTTTTTTTGTTTTAAGTATTCATGCCATGTCCCTCATATCTTGCTCCCTAAGTTGTGTCTTCCTCCTTGACTTTTTCCCCTGCTTTTGCAACATCTGTGAGCTTGGTTTTGGAACCTTTTGGTCCTTTCCAATGCACCTGATATAAACCCAGGCCATTTATTTAGAGTCAGTAATTTCCCAAATTTTCTTTTTTTCTCTTCCAATTGCAATTCCTTTGATGTTGTCTCCATTCCAGCGTGTGTGTAGGTCCTTCTTTTCTGTTTTGTCCTTCAGTGGGGATCAATTTTGGCAAGATTTGCTGCATGTGCCTGCCCTTGGTGGCGTATATTCTGCCAGCATTTTGATGGCTTTGACTTTGGGAAAGATTTTTTTCTTTTTTTTTTTTTTTTTGTTTTAAGTATTCCTGCCATGTCCCTCATATCTTGCCCCCTAAGTTGTGTCTTCCTCCTTGACTTTTTCCCCTGCTTTTGCAACATCTGTGAGCTTAGTTTTGGCATCTTTTGGTCCTTTGCACTGCACCTGATATAAACCCAGGCCATTTTCTTAGAATCACTAACTTACACAAATTTTCTTTTTTTCTCCTCCAATTGCAATTCCTTTGATGTTGACTCCTTTCCAGCGTGTTTCTAGGTCCTTCTTTTCTGTTTTGGCCTTCAGTGGGGATCAATTTTGGCAAGCTTTGCTGCATGTGCCTGCCTTGGTGGCGTATGGCCTGCCTGCATTTTGATGGCTTTGACTTTGGGAAAGTTTTTTTCTTTTTTTTTTTTTTTTTATTATTTTAAGGATTCATGCCATGTCCCTCATATCTTGCCCCCTAAGTTGTGTCTTCCTCCTTGACTTCTTCCCCTGCTTTTGCAACATCTGTGAGCTTAGTTTTGGCATCATTTGGTCCTTTGCACTGCACCTTCTAAAACCACGGGCCATTTTCTTAGAGTCACTAAATTTCCCAAATTTTCTTTTTTTCTCCTCCAATTGCAATTCCTTTGATAATTTCTCCATTCCAGTGTGTTTGTAAGTCCTTCTTTTCTGTTTTGGCCATCAGTGGGGATCAATTTTGGCAAGCTTTGCTGCATGTGCCTTCACTTTCTGGTGAATGGCCTGCCTTCATTTTGATGTCTTTGACTTTGGGATAGATTTTTTCTTTTTTTTTTTTTTTTTGTTTTAAGTATTCATGCCATGTCCCTCATATCTTGCCCCATAAGTTGTGTCTTCCTCCTTGACTTTTTCCCCTGCTTTTGCAACATCTGTGAGCTTAGTTTTGGCATCTTTTGGTCCTTTGCACTGCACCTTATATAAACCCAGGCCATTTTCTTAGAATTACTAACTTACCGAAATTTTATTTTTTTTCTCATAGAAAATGAATTCCTTTGATTTTGTCTCCATTCCAGTGTGTTTGTAAGTCCTTCTTTACTGTTTTGGCGTTCAGTGGGGACAATGTGTGCAAGCTTTGCTGCATGTGCCTGCCCTTGGTGGCGTATGGCCTGCCTGCATTTTGATGGCTTTGACTTTGGGAAAGATTTTTTCTATTTTTTTTTTTTGTTTGTTTTAAGTATTCATGCCATGTACTTCATATCTTGCCCCCTAAGTTGTGTCTTCCTCCTTGACTTTTTCCCCTGCTTTTGCAACATCTGTGAGCTTAGTTTTGGCATCTTTTGATCCTTTGCAGTGCAGCTGATTTCCTCACAGCCTATTTTTTGAAGAGACTGAAATTCCCAATTTTCTGCTTTTTTCAATTGCATTTCATTTGAACCTATCTCCTTTCCAGAGTGTTTGTAAGCCTTTCTTTTGGGATTCGCAAGATTCCTTTTCCCTTCCCGAAAGGAAATTTCATTTCCTTTCGGGAAGGGAAAAGGAATCTTGCGATTTCAATGGGGACCAATAGAGGAATCTTTGGTGCATGTCCCTGCACTTGATGGCAGGCCATGCCTTTTGATGGCTTTGACTTTGGGAAAGATTTTTTTTTTTTTTGGTTGTTTTCTGAAGTGTTCATGCCATGTCCCTCATATCTTGCCCCCTAAGTTGTGTCTTCCTCCTTGACTTTTTCCCCTGCTTTTGCAACATCTGTGAGCTTAGTTTTGCCACCTTGTGGTCCTTTGCAATGCAGCTGATTTCCTCACAGCCTATTTTTTGAAGAGACAAATATTCCCGATTTTCTGCTTTTTTCAATTGCATTTCATTTGAACCTATCTCCTTTCCAGAGTGTTTGTAAGCCTTTCTTTTGGGAATCGCAAGATTCCTTTTCCCTTCCCGAAAGGAAATTTCATTTCCTTTCGGGAAGAGAAAAGGAATCTTGCGATTTCAATGGGGACCAATAGAGGAATCTTTGGTGCATGTCCCTGCACTTGATGGCAGGCCATGCCTTTTGATGGCTTTGACTTTGGGAAAGATTTTTTTCTTTCTTATGTTGTTGTCTGAAGTGTTCATGCCATGTCCCTCATATCTTGTCCCCTAAGTTGTGTCTTCCTCCTTGACTTTTTCCCCTGCTTTTGCAAAATCCATGAGCTTAGTTTTGGCATCTTTTGGTCTTTTGCACTGCACCTGATATAAACCCCAGGCCATTTTCTTAGAGTCACTAAATTTCCAAAATTTTGTTTTTTTCTCCTCCAATTGCAATTCCTTTGATGTTGTCTCCATTCCAGCGTGTTTGTAGGTCCTTCTTTTCTGTTTTGGCCTTCAGTGGGGATCAATTTTGGCAAGCTTTTCTGCATGTGCCTGCCCTTGGTGGCGTATGGCCTGCCTGCATTTTGATGGCTTTGATTTTGGGAAAAATTTTTTTCTTTTTTTTTTTTTTATTATTGTAATTATTCATGCCATGTACTTCATATCTTGCCCCCTAAGTTGTGTCTTCCTCCTTGACTTTTTCCCCTGCTTTTGCAACATCTGTGAGCTTAGTTTTTGCATATTTTGGTCCTTTGCACTGCACCTGATAAAACCCCTCTTAGAGTCACTAAATTTCCCAAATTTTCTTTTTTTCTCCTCCAATTGCAATTCTTTGATAATTTCTCCATTCCAGTGTGTTTGTAAGTCCTTCTTTTCTGTTTTGGCCATCAGTGGGGATCAATTTTTGCAAGATTTGCTTATGTGCCTTCACTTTCTGGTGAATGCCCTGCCTTCATTTTGATGGCTTTGACTTTGGGATAGATTTTTTCTTTTTTTTTTTTTTTTTTTTGTTTTAAGTATTCATGCCATGTCCCTCATATCTTGCCCCCTAAGTTGTGTCTTCCTCCTTGACTTTTTCCCCTGCTTTTGCAACATCTGTGAGCTTATTTGTGCCACATTTTGGTCCTTTGCAATGCAGCTGATTTCCTCACAGCCTATTTTTTGAAGAGACTAAAATTCCCAATTTTCTGCTTTTTTCAATTGCATTTCATTTGAACCTATCTCCTTTCCAGAGTGTTTGTAAGCCTTTCTTTTGGGATTCGCAAGATTCCTTTTCCCTTCCCGAAAGGAAATGAAATTTCCTTTCGGGAAGGGAAAAGGAATCTTGCGATTTCAATGGGGACCAATGGAGGAAGCTTTGGTGCCTGTCCCTGCACTTGATGGCAGGCCATGCCTTTTGATGGCTTTGGCTTTGGGAAAGATATTTTTCTTTTTTTGGTTGTTTTCTGAAGTGTTCATGCCATGTCCCTCATATCTTGCCCCCTAAGTTGTGTCTTCCTCCTTGACTTTTTCCCCTGCTTTTGCAACATCTGTGAGCTTAGTTTGGCATCTTTTGGTCCTTTGCACTGCACCTGCTAAAACCCCGGGCCATTTCCTTAGAGTCACTAAATTTCCCAAATTTTCTTTTTTTCTCCCCCAATTGCAATTCCTTTGATAATTTCTCCATTCCAGTGTGTTTGTAAGTCCTTCTTTTCTGTTTTGGCCTTCAGTGGGGATCAATTTTGGCAAGCTTTGCTGCATGTGCCTTCACTTTCTGGTGAATGGCCTGCCTTCATTTTGATGGCTTTGACTTTGGGATAGATTTTTTGTTTTTTTTTTCTTTTTTGTTTTAAGTGTTCATGCCATGTCCCTCATATCTTGCCCCCTAAGTTGTGTCTTCCTCCTTGACTTTTTCCCCTGCTTTTGCAACATCTGTGAGCTTAGTTTTGGCATCTTTTGGTCCTTTCACTGCACCTGATATAAACCCAGGCCATTTTCTTAGAATTACTAACTTACCGAAATTTTCTTTTTTTCTCAAAGAAAATGAATTCCTTTGATTTTGTCTCCATTCCAGCGTGTTTGTAAGTAATTCTTTACTGTTTTGGCGTTCAGTGGGGACAATGTGTGCAAGCTTTGCTGCATGTGCCAGCCCTTGGTGGCGTTTGGCCTGCCTGCATTTTGATGGCTTTGACTTTGGGAAAGATTTTTTCTATTTTTTTTTTTTGTTTGTTTTAAGTATTCATGCCATGTACTTCATATCTTGCCCCCTAAGTTGTGTCTTCCTCCTTGACTTTTTCCCCTGCTTTTGCAACATCTGTGAGCTTAGTTTTGGCATCTTTTGATCCTTTGCAGTGCAGCTGATTTCCTCACAGCCTATTTTTTGAAGAGACTGGAATTCCCAATTTTCTGCTTTTTTCAATTGCATTTCATTTGAACCTATCTCCTTTCCAGAGTGTTTGTAAGCCTTTCTTTTGGGATTCGCAAGATTCCTTTTCCCTTCCCGAAAGGAAATTTCATTTCCTTTCGGGAAGGGAAAAGGAATCTTGCGATTTCAATGGGGACCAATAGAGGAATCTTTGGTGCATGTCCCTCCACTTGATGGCAGGCCATGCCTTTTGATGGCTTTGACTTTGGGAAAGATATTTTTCTTTTTTTGGTTGTTTTCTGAAGTGTTCATGCCATGTCCCTCATATCTTGCCCCCTAAGTTGTGTCTTCCTCCTTGACTTTTTCCCCTGCTTTTGCAACATCTGTGAGCTTAGTTTTTGCATCTTTTGGTCTTTTGCGCTGCACCTGATATAAACCCCAGGCCATTTTCTTAGAGTCACTAAATTTCCAAAATTTTGTTTTTTTCTCCTCCAATTGCAATTCCTTTGATGTTGTCTCCATTCCAGCGTGTTTGTAGGTCCTTCTTTTCTGTTTTGGCCTTCAGTGGGGATCAATTTTGGCAAGCTTTTCTGCATGTGCCTGCCCTTGGTGGCGTATGGCCTGCCTGCATTTTGATGGCTTTGATTTTGGGAAAAATTTTTTTCTTTTTTTTTTTTTTATTATTGTAATTATTCATGCCATGTACTTCACATCTTGCCCCCTAAGTTGTGTCTTCCTCCTTGACTTTTTCCCCTGCTTTTGCAACATCTGTGAGCTTAGTTTTTGCATATTTTGGTCCTTTGCACTGCACCTGCTAAAACCCCGGGCCATTTTCTTAGAGTCACTAAATTTCCCAAATTTTCTTTTTTTCTCCTCCAATTGCAATTCTTTGATAATTTCTCCATTCCAGTGTGTTTGTAAGTCCTTCTTTTCTGTTTTGGCCATCAGTGGGGATCAGTTTTTGCAAGATTTGCTGTATGTGCCTTCACTTTCTGGTGAATGCCCTGCCTTCATTTTGATTGCTTTGACTTTGGGATAGATTTTTTTCTTTTTTTTTTTTTTTTTTTGTTTTAAGTATTCATGCCATGTCCCTCATATCTTGCCCCCTAAGTTGTGTCTTCCTCCTTGACATTTTCCCCTGCTTTTGCAACATCTGTGAGCTTAGTTTTGGCATCTTTTGGTCCTTTGCACTGCACCTGATATAAACCCACGCCATTTTCTTAGAATCAATAAATTTTACAAAATTATATTTTTTTCTCTTCCAATTGCAATTCCTTGATGTTGACTCCTTGCCAGCGTGTTTGTAGGTCCTTCTTTTCTGTTTTGGCCTTCAGTGGGGATGAATTTTGGCAAGCTTTGCTGCATGTGCCTGCCCTTGGTGGCATATGGCCTGCCTGCATTTTGATGGCTTTGACTTTGGGAAAGATTTTTTTTTTTTAATTTTTTTTTATTATTTTAAGTATTCATGCCATGTCCCTCATATCTTGCCCCCTAAGTTGTGTCTTCCTCCTTGACTTTTTCCCCTGCTTTTGCAACATCTGTGAGCTTAGTTGTGTCAAATTTTGGTCCTTTGCAATGCAGCTGATTTCCTCACAGCCTATTTTTTGAAGAGACTAAAATTCCCAATTTTCTGCTTTTTTCAATTGCATTTCATTTGAACCTATCTCCTTTCCAGAGTGTTTGTAAGCCTTTCTTTTGGGATTCGCAAGATTCCTTTTCCCTTCCCGAAAGGAAATTTCATTTCCTTTCGTGAAGGGAAAAGGAATCTTGCGATTTCAATGGGGACCAATGGAGGAATCTTTGGTGCCTGTCCCTGCACTTGATGGCAGGCCATGCCTTTTGATGGCTTTGACTTTGGGAAAGATATTTTTCTTTTTTTGGTTGTTTTCTGAAGTGTTCATGCCATGTCCCTCATATCTTGCCCCCTAAGTTGTGTCTTCCTCCTTGACTTTTTCCCCTGCTTTTGCAACATCTGTGAGCTTAGTTTGGCATCTTTTGGTCCTTTGCACTGCACCTGCTAAAACCCCGGGCCATTTCCTTAGAGTCACTAAATTTCCCAAATTTTCTTTTGTTTCTCCTCCAATTGCAATTCCTTTGATAATTTCTCCATTCCAGTGTGTTTGTAAGTCCTTCTTTTCTGTTTTGGCCATCAGTGTGGATCAATTTTGGCAAGCTTTGCTGCATGTGCCTTCACTTTCTGGTGAATGGCCTGCCTTCATTTTGATGGCTTTGACTTTGGGATAGATTTTTTCTTTTTTTTTTTTTTTTTGTTTTAAGTGTTCATGCCATGTCCCTCATATCTTGCCCCCTAAGTTGTGTCTTCCTCCTTGACTTTTTCCCCTGCTTTTGCAAACATCTGTGAGCTTAGTTTTGGCATCTTTTGGTCCTTTGCACTGCACCTGATATAAACCCAGGCCATTTTCTTAGAATTACTAACTTACCGAAATTTTCTTTTTTTCTCAAAGAAAATGAATTCCTTTGATTTTGTCTCCATTCCAGCGTGTTTATAAGTAATTCTTTACTGTTTTGGCGTTCAGTTGGGGACAATGTGTGCAAGCTTTGCTGCATGTGCCTGCCCTTGGTGGCGTATGGCCTGCCTGCATTTTGATGGCTTTGACTTTGGGAAAGATTTTTTCTATTTTTTTTTTTTTTGTTTGTTTTAAGTATTCATGCCATGTACTTCATATCTCGCCCCCTAAGTTGTGTCTTCCTCCTTGACATTTTCCCCTGCTTTTGCAACATCTGTGAGCTTAGTTTTGGCATCTTTTGGTCCTTTGCACTGCACCTGATATAAAACCAGGCCATTTTCTTAGAATCACTAACTTACACAAATTTTCTTTTTTTCTCCTCCAATTGCAATTCCTTTGATGTTGACTCCTTTCCAGCGTGTTTTGTAGGTCCTTCTTTTCTGTTTTGGCCTTCAGTGGGGATCAATTTTGGCAAGCTTTGCTGCATGTGCCTGCCCTTGGTGGCGTATGGCCTGCCTGCATTTTGATGGCTTTGACTTTGGGAAAGATTTTTTCTTTTTTTTTTTTTTTTTATTATTTTAAGTATTCATGCCATGTCCCTCATATCTTGCCCCCTAAGTTGTGTCTTCCTCCTTGACTTTTTCCCCTGCTTTTGCAACATCTGTGAGCTTAGTTTTGGCACCTTTTGGTCCTTTGCAATGCAGCTGATTTCCTCACAGCCTGTTTTTTGAAGAGACTAAAATTCCCGATTTTCTGCTTTTTTCAATTGCATTTCATTTGAACCTATCTCCTTTCCAGAGTGTTTGAAAGCCTTTCTTTTGGGATTCGCAAGATTCCTTTTCCCTTCCCGAAAGGAAATGAAATTTCCTTTCGGGAAGGGAAAAGGAATCTTGCGATTTCAATGGGGACCAATGGAGGAAGCTTTGGTGCCTGTCCCTGCACTTGATGGCAGGCCATGCCTTTTGATGGCTTTGACTTTGGAAAGATTTTTTTCTTTTTTTGGTTGTTTTCTGAAGTGTTCATGCCATGTCCCTCATATCTTGCCCCCTAAGTTGTGTCTTCCTCCTTGACTTTTTCCCCTGCTTTTGCAACATCTGTGAGCTTAGTTTTGGCACCTTTTGTTCCTTTGCACTGCACCTGATAAAACCCCGGGCAATTTTCTTAGAGTCAATAAATTTCCCAAATTTTCTTTTTTTCTCCTCCAATTGCAATTCCTTTGATGTTGTCTCCATTCCAGTGTGTTTGTAAGTCCTTCTTTTCTGTTTTGGCCTTCAGTGGGGATCAGTTTTGGCAAGCTTTGCTGCATGTGCCTGCCCTTGGTGGCGTATGGCCTGCCTGCATTTTGATGGCTTTCACTTTGGGAAAGATTTTTTTGTTTTTTTTTTCTTTTTTGTTTTAAGTGTTTCATGCCATATCCCTCATATCTTTCCCCCTAAGTTGTGTCTTCCTCCTTGATTTTTTCCCCTGCTTTTGCAACATCTGTGAGATTAGTTTTGGCATCTTTTGGTCCTTTGCACTGCACCTGATGAAACCCCAGGCCATTTTCTTAGAGTCACTAAATTTCCCAAATTTTCTTTTTTTCTCCTCAAATTGCAATTCCTTTGATGTTGACTCCTTTCCAGCGTGTTTGTAAGTCCTTCTTTTCTGTTTTGGCCTTCAGTGGGGATCAATTTTGGCCAGCTTTGCTGCATGTGCCTGCACTTGCTGGCGTATGGCCTGCCTGCATTTTGATGTCTTTGAGTTTCGGTAAGATTTTTTCTTTTTTTTTTTTTTATTATTTTAAGTATTCATGCCATGTCCCTCACATCTTGCCCCCTAAGAGTTGTCTTCCTCCTTGACTTTTTCCCCTGCTTTTGCAACATCTGTGAGCTTAGTTTTGGCACCTTTTGGTCCTTTGCACTGCACCTGATAAAACCCCAGGCCATTTTCTTAGAGTCAATAAATTTCCCAAATTTTCTTTTTTTCTCCTCCAATTGCAATTCCTTTGATGTTGTCTCCATTCCAGCGTGTTTGCTGCATGTGCCTGCCCTTGGTGGCGTATGGCCTGCCTGCATTTTGATGGCTTTGACTTTGGGAAAGATTTTTTTGTTTTTTTTTTTTCTTTTTTGTTTTAAGTGTTCATGCCATGTCCCTCATATCTTGACCCCTAAGTTGTGTCTTCCTCCTTGACTTTTTCCCCTGCTTTTGCAACATCTGTGAGCTTAGTTTTGGCATATTTTGGTCCTTTTGCACTGCACCTGATATAAACCCAGGCCATTTTCTTAGAGTCACTAAATTTCCAAAATTTTCTTTTTTTCTCCTCCAATTGCAATTCCTTTGATGTTGACTCCTTTCCAGCGTGTTTGTCGGTCCTTCTTTTCTGTTTTGGCCTTCAGTGGGGATCAATTTTGGCAAGCTTTGCTGCATGTGCCTGCCCTTGGTGGCGTATGGCCTGCCTGCATTTTGATGGCTTTGACTTTGGGAAAGATTTTTTTTTTCGTTTTTTTTTTTTTTTTTTTTTTTTTGATTTAAGTATTCATGCCATGTCCCTCATATCTTGCCCCCTAAGTTGTGTCTTCCTCCTTGACTTTTTCCCCTGCTTTTGCAACATCTGTGAGCTTAGTTTTGGCATCTTTTGGTCCTTTGCACTGCACCTGATATAAACCCAGGCCATTTTCTTAGAGTCACTAACTTACCCAAATTTTCTTTTTTTCTCCTCCAATTGCAATTCCTTTGATGGTGTCTCCATTCCAGCGTGTTTGCAAGTCCTTCTTTCCTGTTTTGGCCTTCAGTGGGGATCAATTTTGGCAAGCTTTGCTGCATGTGCCTGCCCTTGCTGGCGTATGGCCTGCCTGCATTTTGATGGCTTTTGACTTGGGAAAGATTTTTTCTTTTTTTTTTTTATCATTTTAAGTATTCATGCCATGTCCCTCATATCTTGCCCCCTAAGTTGTGTCTTCCTCCTTGACTTTTTCCCCTGCTTTTGCAACATCTGTCAGCTTAGTTTTGGCACTTTTTGGTCCTTTGCAATGCAGCTGATTTCCTCACAGCCTATTTTTTGAATGGACTAAAATTCCCGATTTTCTGCTTTTTTCAATTGCATTTCATTTGAACCTATCTCCTTTCCAGAGTGTTTGAAAAGCCTTTCATTTGGGATACGCAAGATTCCTTTTCCCTTCCCGAAAGGAAATGAAATTTCCTTTCGGGAAGGGAAAAGGGATCTTGCGATTTCAATGGGGACCAATGGAGGAAGCTTTGGTGCCTGTCCCTGCACTTGATGGCAGGCCATGCCTTTTGATGGCTTTGACTTTGGGAAAGATATTTTTCTTTTTTCGGTTGTTTTCTGAAGTGTTCATGCCATGTCCCTCATATCTTGCCCCTTAAGTTATGTCTTCCTCCTTGACTTTTTCCCCTGCTTTTGCAACATCTGTGAGCTTAGTTTTGGCATCTTTTGGTCCTTTGCACTGCACCTGAGATAAACCCAGGCCATTTTCTTAGAATTACTAACTTACCGAAATTTTCTTTTTTTCTCATAAATAATGAATTCCTTTGATTTTGTCTCCATTCCAGCGTGTTTGTAAGTCCTTCTTTATTGTTTTGGCGTTCAGAGGGGACAATGTGTGCAAGATTTGCTGCATGTGCCTGCCCTTGGTGGCGTATGGCCTGCCTGCATTTTGATGGCTTTGACTTTGGGAAAGATTTTTTCTAATTTTTTTTTTTGGTTGTTTTATGTATTCATGCCATGTCCCTCATATCTTGCCCCCTAAGTTGTGTCTTCCTCCTTGACTTTTTCCCCTGCTTTTGCAACATCTGTGAGCTTAGTTGTGCCACATTTTGGTCCTTTGCAACGCAGCTGATTTCCTCACAACCTATTTCTTGAAGAGACTAAAATTCCCGATTTTCTGCTTTTTTCAATTGCATTTCATTTGAACCTATCTCCTTTCCAGAGTGTTTGTAAGCCTTTCTTTTGGGATTCGCAAGATTCCTTTTCCCTTCCCGAAATTAAATTTCATTTCCTTTCGGGAAGGGAAAAGGAATCTTGCGATTTCAATGGGGACCAATAGAGGAATCTTTGGTGCATGTCCCTGCACTTGATGGCAGGCAATGCCCTTTGATGGCTTTGACTTTGGGAAAGATTTTTTTCTTTTTTTGGTTGTTTTCTGAAGTGTTCATGCCATGTCCCTCATATCTTGCCCCCTAAGTTGTGTCTTCCTCCTTGACTTTTTCCCCTGCTTTTGAAACATCTGTGAGCGTAGTTTTGGCATCTTTTGCTCCTTTGAACTGCACGTGATAAAACACCAGGCCATTTTCTTAGAGTCACTAAATTTCACAAATTTTCATTTTTTCTCCTCCAATTGCAATTCCTTTGATGTTGAATGCTTTCCAGTGTCCTTGTAGGTCCTTCTTTTCTGTTTTGGCCCTCAGTGGGGATCAATTTTGGCAAGCTTTGCTGCATGTGCCTGCCCTTGGTGGCGTATGGCCTGCCTGCATTTTGATGGCTTTGACTTTGGGAAAGAATTTTTTTTTGTTTTTTTTTGTTTTATTGGTTTTTTTTTTATCATTTTAGGTATTCATGCCATGTCCCTCATATCTTGCCCCCTAAGTTGTGTCTTCCTCCTTGACTTTTTCCCCTGTTTTGCAACATCTGTGAGCTTAGTTTTTGCATCTTTTGGTCCTTTGCACTGAACCTCCGAAAACCCCAGGCCACTTTCTAAGAGTCATTATATTTCCCAAATTTTCGTTTTTTCTCCTCCAATTGCAATTCCTTTGATGTTGTCTCCATTCTAGCGTGTTTTTAAGTCCTGCTTTTCTGTTTTGGCCTTCAGTGGGGATCAATTTTGGCAAGCTTTGCTGCATGTGCCTGCCCTTGGTGGCGTATGGCCTGCCTGCATTTTGATGGCTTTGATTTGGGAAAGTTTTTTGCTTTTTTATTTTTTTAATATTTCATGTATTCATGCCATGTCCCTCATATCTTGCCCCCTAAGTTGTGTCTTCCTCCTTGACTTTTTCCCCTGCTTTTGCAACATCTTTGAGCTTAGTTTTGGCACCTTTTGGTCTTTTCACTACACCTGGTGTAAACCCAGGCCATTTTCTTAGAGTCACTAAATTTCACATTTTTTTTTTTTTTCTCCTCCAATTGCAATTCCTTTGATGCTGTCTCAATTCCAGCGTGTTTGTAAGCCCTTTTCTGCTTCGGCCTTCAGTGGGGATCAATTTTGGCACGCTTTGCTGCATGTGCCTGCCCTTGGTGGCGTATGGCCTGCCTGCATTTTGATGGCTTTGACTTTGGGAAAGATTTTTTTTTGTTGTTTTTTTTTTTTTTTTTTTTGTTTTAAGTATTCCTGCCATGTCTCTCATATCTTGCCCCCTAAGTTGTGTCTTCCTCCTTGACTTTTTCCCCTGCTTTTGCAACATCTGTGAGCTTAGTTTTGGCATCTTTTGGTCCTTTGCACTGCACCTGATATAAACCCACGCCATTTTCTTAGAATCAATAAATTTTACAAAATTATCTTTTTTTCTCCTCCAATTGCAGTTCCTTTGATGTTGACTCCTTGCCAGCGTGTTTGTAGGTCCTTCTTTTCTGTTTTGGCCTTCAGTGGGGATCAATTTTGGCATGCTTTCCTGTATGTGCCTGCCCTTGGTGGCGTATGGCCTGCCTGCATTTTGATGGCTTTGACTTTGGGAAAGATTTTTTATTTTTTTTGTTTTTTTTTTTTTTTTTATTATTTTAAGTATTCATGCCATGTCCCTCATATCTTGCCCCCTAAGTTGTGTCTTCCTCCTTGACTTTTTCCCCTGCTTTTGCAACATCTGTGAGCTTAGTTTTGCCAACTTTTGGTCCTTTGCAATGCAGCTGATTTCCTCACAGCCTGTTTTTTGTAGAGACTAAAATTCCCGATTTTCTGCTTTTTTCAATTGCATTTCATTTGAACCTATCTCCTTTCCAGAGTGTTTTTAAGCCTTTCTTTTGGGATTTGCACGATTCCTTTTCCCTTCCCGAAAGGAAATTTCATTTCCTTTCGGGAAGGGAAAAGGAATCTTGCGATTTCAATGGGGACCAATAGAGGAATCTTTGGTGCATGTCCCTGCACTTGATGGCATGCCATGCCTTTTGATGGCTTTGACTTTGGGAAAGATTTTTTTCTTTTTTTGGTTGTTTTCTGAAGTGTTCATGCCATGTCCCTCATATCTTGCCCCCTAAGTTGTGTCTTCCTCCTTGACTTTTTCCCCTGCTTTTGAAACATCTGTGAGCTTAGTTTTGGCATCTTTTGGTCCTTTGCACTGCACCTGATAAAACCCCAGGCCATTTTCTTAGAGTCACTAAATTTCCCAAATTTTCTTTTTTTATCCTCCAATTGCAAATCCTTTGATGTCGACACCTTTCCAGCGTGTTTGTAGGTCCTTCTTTTCTGTTTTGGCCTTCAGTGGGGATCAATTTTGGCAAGCTTTGCTGCATGTGCCTGCCCTTGGTGGCGTATGGCCTGCCTGCATTTTGATGGCTTTGACTTTGGGAAAGATTTTTTCTATTTTTTTTTTTTGTTTGTTTGCTTTAAGTATTCATGCCATGTCCTTCATATCCTAAGTTTTGTCTTCCTCCTTGACTTTTCCCCCTGCTTTTGCAACATCTGTGAGCTTAGTTTTGGCACCTTTTGGTCCTTTGCACTGCACCTGATAAAACCACGGGCCATTTTCTTAGAGTCACTAAATTTCCCAAATTTTCTTTTTTTCTCCTCCAATTGCAATTCCTTTGATGTCGACACCTTTCCAGCGTGTTTGCAAGTCCTTCTTTTCTGTTTTGGCCTTCAGTGGGGATCAATTTTGGCAAGCTTTGCTGCATGTGCCTGCCCTTGCTGGCGTATGGCCTGCCTGCATTTTGATGGCTTTGACTTTGGGAAAGAATTTTTCTTTTTTTTTTTTTTTTGTTTTAAGTATTCATGCCATGTCCCTCATATCTTGCCCCATAAGTTCTGTCTTCCTCCTTGACTTTTTCCCCTGCTTTTGCAACATCTGTGAGCTTAGTTTTGGCATCTTTTGGTCCTTTGCACTGCACCTGATATAAACCCAGGCCATATTCTTAGAGCCATTAAATTTCCCAATTTTTTTTTTTTTCCTCCAATTGCAATTCCTTTGATGGTGTCTCCATTCCAGCGTGTTTGCAAGTCCTTCTTTTCTGTTTTGGCCTTCAGTGGGGATCCATGTTGGCAAGCTTTGCTGCATGTGCCTGCCCTTGGTGGCGTATGGCCTGCCTGCATTTTGATGGCTTTGACTTTGGGAAAGATTTTTTCTTTTTTTTTTTTTTTTATTATTTTAAGTATTCATGCCATGTCCCTCATATCTTGCCCCCTAAGTTGTGTCTTCCTCCTTGACTTTTTCCCCTGCTTTTGCAACATCTGTGAGCTTAGTTTTGCCAACTTTTGGTCCTTTGCAATGCAGCTGATTTCCTCACAGCCTATTTTTTGTAGAGACTAAAATTCCCGATTTTCTGCTTTTTTCAATTGCATTTCATTTGAACCTATCTCCTTTCCTGAGTGTTTTTAAGCCTTTCTTTTGGGATTCGCAAGATTCCTTTTCCCTTCCCGAAAGGAAATTTCATTTCCTTTCGGGAAGGGAAAAGGAATCTTGCGATTTCAATGGGGACCAATAGAGGAATCTTTGGTGCATGTCCCTGCATTTGATGGCAGGCCATGCCTTTTGATGGCTTTGACTTTGGGAAAGAATTTTTCTTTTTTTTTTTTTTTTGTTTTAAGTATTCATGCCATGTCCCTCATATCTTGCCCCATAAGTTCTGTCTTCCTCCTTGACTTTTTCCCCTGCTTTTGCAACATCTGTGAGCTTAGTTTTGGCATCTTTGGTCCTTTGCACTGCACCTGATAAAACCCCAGGCCATTTTCTTAGAGTCAATAAATTTCCCAAATTTTCTTTTTTTCTCCTCCAATTGCAATTCCTTTGATGTTGACTCCTTTCCAGCGTGTTTGTAGGTCCTTCTTTTCTGTTTTGGCCTTCAGTGGGGATCAATTTTGGCAAGCTTAGCTGCATGTGCCTGCCATTGGTGGCGTATGGCCTGACTGCATTTTGATGGCTTTGACTTTGGGAAAGATTTTTTCTATTATTTTTTTTTTGTTTGTTTTAAGTATTCATGCCATATCCTTCATATCTTGCCCCCTAAGCTGTGTCTTCCTCCTTGACTTTTTCCCCTGCTTTTGCAACATCTGTGAGCTTAGTTTTGGCATCTTTTGGTCCTTTGCACTGCACCTGATATAAATTCAGGCCATTTTCTTAGAGTCATTAAATTTCCAAATTTTTCTTTTTTTCTCCTCCAATTGCAATTCCTTTGATGTTAACTCCTTTCCAGCGTGTTTGTAGGTCCTTCTTTTCTGTTTTTCCTTCAGTGGGGATCAATTTTGGCAAGGTTTGCTGCATGTGCCTGCCGTTGGTGGCGTATGGCCTGCCTGCATTTTGATGGCTTTGACTTTGGGAAAGATTTTTTCTTTTTTTTTTTTTTTATTATTTTAAGTGTTCATGCCATGTCCCTCATATCTTGCTCCCTAAGATTTTTCTTCCTCTTTGACTTTTTCCCCTGCTTTTGCAACATCTTTGAGCTTAGTTTTGGCATCTTTTGGTCCTTTGCACTGCACCTGATAAAACCACAGGCCATTTTCTTAGAGTCACTAAATTTCCCAAATTTTCTTTTTTTCTCCTCCAATTGCAATTCCTTTGATGTTGTCTCCTTTCCAGCGTGTTTGGAAGTCCTTCTTTTCTGTTTTGGCCTTCAGTGGGGATCAATTTTGGCAAGGTTTGCTGCATGTGCCTGCCGTTGGTGGCGTATGGCCTGCCTGCATTTTGATGGCTTTGTGTTTGGGAAAGATTTTTTCTTTTTTTTTTTTTATTATTTTAAGTATTCATGCCATGTCCCTCACATCTTGCCCCCTAAGTTGTGTCTTCCTCCTTGACTTTTTCCCCTGCTTTTGCAACATCTGTGAGCTTAGTTTTGGCACCTTTTGGTCCTTTGCAATGCAGCTGATTTCCTCACAGCCTATATTTTGAAGAGGGTAAAATTCCAGATTTTCTGCTTTTTTCAATTGCATTTCATTTGAACCTATATCCTTTCCAGAGTTTTTGTAAGCCTTTCTTTTGGGATTCGCAAGATTCCTTTTCCCTTCCCGAAAGGAAATTTCATTTCCTTTCGGGAAGGGAAAAGGAATCTTGCGATTTCAATGGGGACCAATAGAGGAATCTTTGGTGCATGACCCTGCACTTGATGGCAGGCCATGCCTTTTGATGGCTTTGACTTTGGGAAAGATTTTTTTCTTTTTTTGGTTGTTTTCTGAAGTGTTCATGCCATGTCCCTCATATCTTGCCCCCTAAGTTGTGTCTTCCTCCTTGACTTTTTCCCCTGCTTTTGCAACATCTGTGAGCTTAGTTTTGGCATCTTTTGGTCCTTTGCACTGCACCTGATAAAACCCCAGGCCATTTTCTTAGAGTCACTAAATTTCCCAAATTTTCTTTTTTTATCCTCCAATTGCAATTCCTTTGATGTCGACACCTTTCCAGCGTGTTTGTAGGTCCTTCTTTTCTGTTTTGGCCTTCAGTGGGGATCAATTTTGGCAAGCTTTCCTGCATGTGCCTGCCCTTGGTGGCGTATGGCCTGCCTGCATTTTGATGGCTTTGACTTTGGGAAAGATTTTTTCTATTTTTTTTTTTCTTTGTTTGTTTTAAGTATTCATGCCAAGTCCTTCATATCCTAAGTTTTGTCTTCCTCCTTGACTTTTCCCCCTGCTTTTGCAACATCTGTGAGCTTAGTTTTGGCACCTTTTGGTCCTTTGCACTGCACCTGATATAAACCCCAGGCCATTTTCTTGGAGTCACTAAATTTCCCAAATTTTCTTTTTTTCTCCTCCAATTGCAATTCCTTTGATGTTGACTCCTTTCCAGCGTGTTTGTAAGTCCTTCTTTTCGGTTTTGGCCTTCAGTGGGGATCAATTTTGGCAAGCTTTGCTGCATGTGCCTGCCCTTGGTGGCGTATGGCCTGCCTGCATTTTGATGGCTTTGACTTTGGGAAAGATTTTTTCTATTTTTTTTTTTTTTTTGCTTTTTTTAAGTATTCATGCCATGTCCTTCATATCTTGCCCCCTGTTGTGTCTTCCCCCTTGACTTTTTCCCCTGCTTTTGCAACATCTGTGAGCTTAGTTTTGGCATCTTTTGGTCCTTTGCACTGCACCTGATATAAACCCAGGCCATTTACTTAGAGTCATTAAATTTCCCAAATTTTCTTTTTTTCTCCTCCCATTGCAATTCCTTTGATGTTGTCTCCTTTCCAGCGTGTTTGTAAGTCCTTCTTTTCTGTTTTGGCCTTCAGTGGGGATCAATTTTGGCAAGCTTTGCTGCATGTGCCTGCCCTTGGTGGCGTATGGCCTGCCTGCATTTTGATGGCTTTGACTTTGGGAAAGATTTTTTCTTTTTTTTTTTTTTGTTTGTTTCATTTAAGTATTCATGCCATGTCCTTCATATCCTAAGTTTTGTCTTCCACCTTGACTTTTCCCCCTGCTTTTGCAACATCTGTGAGCTTAGTTTTGGCATCTTTTGGTCCTTTGCACTGCACCTGATAAAACCCCGGGCCATTTTCTTAGAGTCAATAAATTTCCCAAATTTTCTTTTTTTCTCCTCCAATTGCAATTCCTTTGAGGTTGTCTCCATTCCAGCGTGTTTGCAAGTCCTTCTTTTCTGTTTTGGCCTTCAGTGGGGATCAGTTTTGGCAAGCTTTGCTGCATGTGCCTGCCCTTGGTGGCGTACGGCCTGCCTGCATTTTGATGGCTTTGACTTTGGGAAAGATTTTTTCTATTTTTTTTTTTTGTTTGTTTGTTTTAAGTATTCATGCCATGTCCTTCATATCCTAAGTTGTGTCTTCCTCCTTGACTTTTTCCCTTGCTTTTGCAACATCTGTGAGCTTAGTTTTGGCATCTTTTGGTCCTTTGCACTGCACCTGATAAAACCCCGGGCCATTTTCTTAGAGTCACTAAATTTCCCAAATTTTCTTTTTTTCTCCTCCAATTGCAATTCCTTTGATGTCGACACCTTTCCAGCGTGTTTGCAAGTCCTTCTTTTCTGTTTTGCTTTCAGTGGGGATCAATTTTGGCAAGCTTTGCTGCATGTGCCTGCCCTTGGTGGCGTATGGCCTGCCTGCATGTTGATGGCTTTGACTTTGGGAAAGAATTTTTCTTTTTTTTTTTTTTTTTGTTTTAAGTATTCATGCCATGTCCCTCATATCTTGCCCCCTGTTGTGTCTTCCTCCTTGACTTTTTCCCCTGCTTTTGCAACATCTGTGAGCTTAGTTTTGGCATCTTTTGGTCCTTTGCACAGCACCTGATAAAACCCCAGGCCATTTTCTTAGAGTCATTAAATGTCCCAAATTTTCTTTTTTTCTCTTCCAATTGCAATTCATTTGATGTTGTCTCCTTCCCAGAGTGTTTGTAGGTCCTTCTTTTCTTTGGCCTTCGGTGGGGATCAATTTTGGCGTGCTTCGCGGCATGTGCCTGCCTTTGGTGGCGTGTGGCCTGCCTGCATTTTGATGGCTTTGACTTTGGGAAAGAATTTTTCTTTTTTTTTTTTTATTATTTTAAGTATTCATGCCATGTCCCTCATATCTTGCCCCCTAAGTTGTGTCTTCCTTCTTGACTTTTTCCCCTGCTTTTGCAACATCTGTGAGCTTAGGTTTGGCACCTTTTGGTCCTTTGCACTGCACCTGATATAAACCCAGGCCATTTTCTTAGTGTCACTAAATTTCGCAAATTTTCTTTTTTTCTCTTCAATTGCAATTCCTTTGATGTTGACTCCTTTCCAGTGTGTTTGTAAGTCCTTCTTTTCTGTTTTGCCTTCAGTGGGGATCAGTTTTGGCAAGCTTTGCTGCATGTGCCTGCCCTTGCTGGCGTATGGCCTGCCTGCATTTTGATGGCTTTGACTTTGGGAAAGATTTTTACTTTTTTTTTTTTTTAATAATTTAAGTATTCAAGCCATGTCCCTCATGTCTTGCCCCCTGTTGTGTCTTCCTCCTTGACTTTTTCCCCTGCTTTTGCAACATCTGTGAGCTTAGTTTTGGCATCTTTTGGTCCTTTGCACTGCACCTGATAAAACCCCAGGCCATTTTCTTAGAGTCATTAAATTTCCAAATTTTTCTTTTTTTCTCCTCCAATTGCAATTCCTTTGATGTTAACTCCTTTGCAGCGTGTTTGTAGGACCTTCTTTTCTGTTTTGCCTTCAGTGGGGATCAATTTTGGCAAGGTTTGCTGCATGTGCCTGCCGTTGGTGGCGTATGGCCTGCCTGCATTTTGATGGCTTTGACTTTGGGAAAGAATTTTTCTTTTTTTTTTTTTTATTTTTTTAAGTATTCATGCCATGTCCCTCATATCTTGCCCCCTAAGTTGTGTCTTCCTCCTTGACTTTTTCCCCTGCTCTTGCAACATCTGTGAGCTTAGTTTTGCCACCTTTTGGTCCTTTGCAATGCAGCTGATTTCCTCACAGCCTATTTTTTGAAGAGACTAAAATTGCCGATTTTCTGCTTTTTTCAATTGCATTTCATTTGAACCTATCTCCTTTCCAGAGTGTTTGTAAGGCTTTCTTTTGGGATTCGCAAGATTCCTTTTCCCTTCCCGAAAGGAAATTTCATTTCCTTTCGGGAAGGGAAAAGGAATCTTGCGATTTCAATGGGGACCAATAGAGGAATCTTTGGTGCATGTCCCTGTACTAGATGGCAGGCCATGCCTTTTGATGGCTTTGACTTTGGGAAAGCTTTTTTTCTTTTTTTGGTTGTTTTCTGAAGTGTTCATGCCATGTCCCTCATATCTTGCCCCCTAAATTCTGTCTTCCTCCTTGACTTTTTCCCCTGCTATTGCAACATTGGTGAGCTTAGTTTTGGCAGATTTGGTGCTTTGCACTGCACCTGATAAAACCCGAGGCCACTTTCCAAGAGTCATTAAATTTCCCAAATTTTCTTTTTTTCTCCTCCAATTGCAAATCCTTTGATGTTGTCTCCATTCCAGCGTTTTTGTAGGTCCTTCTTTTCTGTTTTGGCCTTCAGTGGGGATCAATGTTGGCAAGCTTTGCTGCATGTGCCTGCCCTTGGTGGCGTATGGCCTGCCTGCATTTTGATGGCTTTGACTTTGGGAAAGATTTTTTCTTTTTTTTTTTTTTTATTATTTTAAGTATTCATGCCATGTCCCTCATATCTTGCCCCCTAAGTTGTGTCTTCCTCCTTGACTTTTTCCCCTGCTTTTGCAACATCTGTGAGCTTAGTTTTTCCACCTTTTGGTCCTTTGCAATGCAGCTGATTTCCTCACAGCCTATTTTTTGTAGAGACTAAAATTCCCGATTTTCTGCTTTTTTCAATTGCATTTCATTTGAACCTATCTCCTTTCCAGAGTGTTTGTAAGCCTTTCTTTTGGGATTTGCAAGATTCCTTTTCCCTTCCCGAAAGGAAATTTCATTTCCTTTCGGGAAGGGAAAAGGAATCTTGCGATTTCAATGGGGACCAATAGAGGAATCTTTGGTGCATGTCCCTGCACTTGATGGCAGGCCATGCCTTTTGATGGCTTTGACTTTGGGAAAGATTTTTTTCTTCTTTTGGTTGTTTTCTGAAGTGTTCATGCCATGTCCCTCATATCTTGCCCCCTAAGTTGTGTCTTCCTCCTTGACTTTTTCCCCTGCTTTTGCAACATTTGTGAGCTTAGTTTTGGCATCTTTTGGTCCTTTGCACTGCACCTGATAAAACCCCGGGCCATTTTCTTAGAGTCACTAAATTTCCCAAATTTTCTTTTTTTGTCCTCCAATTGCAATTCCTTTGATGTCGACACGTTTCCAGCGTGTTTGCAAGTCCTTCTTTTCTGTTTTGCTTTCAGTGGGGATCAATTTTGGCAAGCTTTGCTGCATGTGCCTGCCCTTGGTGGCGTATGGCCTGCCTGCATTTTGATGGCTTTGACTTTGGGAAAGAATTTTTCTTTTTTTTTTTTTTTTGTTTTAAGTATTCATGCCATGTCCCTCATATCTTGCCCCATAAGTTCTGTCTTCCTCCTTGACTTTTTCCCTGCTTTTGCAACATCTGTGAGCTTAGTTTTGGCATCTTTGGTCCTTTGCACTGCACCTGATAAAACCCCAGGCCATTTTCTTAGAGTCAATAAATTTCCCAAATTTTGTTTTTTTCTCCTCCAATTGCAATTCCTTTGATGTTGATTCCTTTCCAGCGTGTTTGTAGGTCCTTCTTTTCTGTTTTGGCCTTCAGTGGGGATCAATTTTGGCAAGCTTTGCTGCATGTGCCTGCCATTGGTGGCGTATGGCCTGACTGCATTTTGATGGCTTTGACTTTGGTAAAGATTTTTTCTATTATTTTTTTTTGTTTGTTTTAAGTATTCATGCCATATCCTTCATATCTTGCCCCCTAAGTTGTGTCTTCCTCCTTGACTTTTTCCCCTGTGTTTGCAACATCTGTGAGCTTAGTTTTTGCATCTTTTGGTCCTTTGCACTGCACCTGATATAAACCCAGGCCATTTTCTTAGAGTCACTAAATTTCCCAAATTTTCTTTTTTTCTCCTCCAATTGCAATTCCTTTGATGTTGTCTCCATTCCAGCGTGTTGGTAAGTCCTTCTTTTCTGTTTTGCCTTCAGTGGGGATCAATTTTGGCAAGCTTTGCTGCATGTGCCTGCCCTTGGTGGCGTATGGCCTGCCTGCATTTTGATGGCTTTGACTTTGGGAAAGATTTTTTCTTGTTTTTTTTTTTATTATTTTAAGTATTCATGCCATGTCCCTCATATCTTGCCCCCTAAGTTGTGTCTTCCTCCTTGACTTTTTCCCCTGCTTTTGCAACATCTGTGAGCTTAGTTTTGCCACCTTTTGGTCCTTTGCAATGCAGCTGATTTCCTCACAGCCTATTTTTTGAAGAGACTAAAATTCCAGATTTTCTGCTTTTTTCAATTGCATTTCATTTGAACCTATCTCCTTTCCAGAGTGTTTGTAAGGCTTTCTTTTGGGATTCGCAAGATTCCTTTTCCCTTCCCGAAAGGAAATTTCATTTCCTTTCGGGAAGGGAAAAGGAATCTTGCGATTTCAATGGGGACCAATAGAGGAATCTTTGGTGCATGTCCCTGCACTTGATGGCAGGCCATGCCTTTTGATGGCTTTGACTTTGGGAAAGATTTTTTTCTTTTTTTGGTTGTTTTCTGAAGTGTTCATGCCATGTCCCTCATATCTTGCCCCCTAAGTTGTGTCTTCCTCCTTGACTTTTTCCCCTGCTTTTGCAACATCTGTGAGCTTAGTTTTGGCATCTTTTGGTCCTTTGCACTGCACCTGATAAAACTCCAGGCCACTTTCTAAGAGTCACTAAATTTCCCAAATTTTCTTTTTTTCTCCTCCAATTGCAATTCCTTTGATGTTGTCTCCATTCCAGCGTGTTTGTAGGTCCTTGTTTTCTGTTTTGGTCTTCAGTGGGGATCAGTTTTGGCAAGCTTTGCTGCATGTGCCTGCCCTTGCCGGCGTATGGCCTGCCTGCATTTTGATGGCTTTGACTTTGGGAAAGATTTTTACTTTTTTTTTTTTTAATATTTTAAGTATTCATGCCATGTCACTCATATCTTGCCCCCTGTTGTGTATTCCTCCTTGACTTTTTCCCCTGCTTTTGCAACATCTGTGAGCTTAGTTTTGGCATCTTTTGGTCCTTTGCACAGCACCTGATAAAACCCCAGGCCATTTTCTTAGAGTCATTAAATGTCCCAAATTTTCTTTTTTTCTCTTCCAATTGCAATTCCTTTGATGTTGTCTCCTTCCCAGAGTGTTTGTAGGTCCTTCTTATCTTTGGCCTTCGGTGGGGATCAATTTTGGCGTGCTTCGCTGCATGTGCCTGCCTTTGGTGGCGTGTGGCCTGCCTGCATTTTGATGGCTTTGACTTTAGTAGAGATTTTTTCTTTTTTTTTTTTTTTTATTATTTTAAGTATTCATGCCATGTCCCTCATATCTTGCCCCCTAAGTTTTGTCTTCCTTCTTGACTTTTTCCCCTGCTTTTGCAACATCTGTGAGCTTAGGTTTGGCACCTTTTGGTCCTTTGCACTGCACCTGATATAAACCCAGGCCATTTTCTTAGTGTCACTAAATTTCCCAAATTTTCTTTTTTTCTCCTCCAATTGGAATTCCTTTGATGTTGACTCCTTTCCAGCGTGTTTGTAAGTCCTTCTTTTCTGTTTTGCCTTCAGTGGGGATCAGTTTTGGCAAGCTTTGCTGCATGTGCCTGCCCTTGGTGGCGTATGGCCTGCCTGCATTTTGATGGCTTTGACTTTGGGAAAGATTTTTACTTTTTTTTTTTTTTAATATTTTAAGTATTCATGCCATGTCCCTCATGTCTTGCCCCCTGTTGTGTCTTCCTCCTTGACTTTTTCCCCTGCTTTTGCAACATCTGTGAGCTTAGTTTTGGCACCTTTTGGTCCTTTGCACTGCACCTGATAAAACCCCAGGCCATTTTCTTAGAGTCATTAAATTACCAAATTTTTCTTTTTTTCTCCTCCAATTGCAATTCCTTTGATGTAGTCTCCATTCCAGCGGGTTTGTAAGTCCTTCTTTTCTGTTTTGCCTTCAGTGGGGATCAATTTTGGCAAGGTTTGCTGCATGTTCCTGCCGTTGGTGGCGTATGGCCTGCCTGCATTTTGATGGCTTTGACTTTGGGAAAGATTTTTTCTTTTTTTTTTTCTTTTTTGTTTTAAGTATTCATGCCATTTCCCTCATATCTTGCTCCCTAAGATTTTTCTTCCTCTTTGACTTTTTCCCCTGCTTTTGCAACATCTGTGAGCTTAGTTTTGGCATCTTTTGGTCCTTTGCACTGCACCTGATAAAACCCCAGGCCATTTTCTTAGAGTCACTAAATTTCCCAAATTTTCTTTTTTTCTCCTCCAATTGCAATTCCTTTGATGTTGTCTCCTTTCCAGCGTGTTTGTAAGTCCTTCTTTTCTGTTTTGGCCTTCAGTGGGTATCAATTTTGGCAAGGTTTGCTGCATGTGCCTGCCCTTGGTGGCGTATGGCCTGCCTGCATTTTGATGGCTTTGAGTTTGGGAAAGATTTTTTCTTTTTTTTTTTTTATTATTTTAAGTATTCATGCCATGTCCATCACATCTTGCCCCCTAAGTTGTGTCTTCCTCCTTGACTTTTTCCCCTGCTTTTGCAACATCTGTGAGCTTAGTTTTGGCACCTTTTGGTCCTTTGCAATGCAGCTGATTTCCTCACAGCCTATTTTTTGAAGAGAGTAAAATTCCCAATTTTCTGCTTTTTTCAATTGCATTTCATTTGAACCTATCTCCTTTCCAGAGTTTTTGTAAGCCTTTCTTTTGGGATTCGCAAGATTCCTTTTCCCTTCCCGAAAGGAAATTTCATTTCCTTTCGGGAAGGGAAAAGGAATCTTGCGATTTCAATGGGGACCAATAGAGGAATCTTTGGTGCATGTCCCTGCACTTGATGGCAGGCCATGCCTTTTGATGGCTTTGACTTTGGGAAAGATTTTTTTCTTTTTTTGGTTGTTTTCTGAAGTGTTCATGCCATGTCCCTCATATCTTGCCCCCTAAGTTGTGTCTTCCTCCTTGACTTTTTCCCCTGCTTTTGCAACATCTGTGAGCTTAGTTTTGGCATCTTTTGGTCCTTTGCACTGCACCTGATAAAACCCCAGGCCACTTTCTAAGAGTCACTAAATGTCCCAAATTTTCTTTTTTTCTCCTCTAATTGCAATTCCTTTGATGTTGTCTCCATTCCAGCGTGTTTGTAGGTCCTTGTTTTCTGTTTTGGCCTTCAGTGGGGATCAATTTTGGCAAGCTTTGCTGCATGTGCCTGCCCTTGGTGGCGTATGGCCTGCCTGCATTTTGATGGCTTTGACTTTGGGAAAGATTTTTACTTTTATTTTTTTTAATATTTTAAGTATTCATGCCATGTCCCTCATATCTCGCGCCCTCTTGTGTATCCCTCCTTGACTTTTTCCCCTGCTTTTGCAACATCTGTGAGCTTAGTTTTGGCATCTTTTGGTCCTTTGCACTGCACCTGATAAAACCCCAGGCCATTTTCTTAGAGTCATTAAATTTCCCAAATTTTCTTTTTTTCTCTTCCAATTGCAATTCCTTTGATGTTGTCTCCTTTCCAGCGTTTTTGTAGGTCATTTTTTTCTTTGGCCTTCCGTGGGGATCAATTTTGGCGTGCTTTGCTGCATGTGCCTGCCTTTGGTGGCGTATGGCCTGCCTGCATTTTGATGGCTTTGACTTTGGGAAAGATTTTTTCTTTTTTTTTTTTTTTATTATTTTAAGTATTCATGCCATGTCCCTCATATCTTGCCCCCTAAGTTGTGTCTTCCTTCTTGACTTTTTCCCCTGCTTTTGCAACATCTGTGAGCTTAGGTTTGGCACCTTTTGGTCCTTTGCACTGCACCTGATATAAACCCAGGCCATTTTCTTAGAGTCACTAAATTTCCCAAATTTTCTTTTTTCTCCTCCAATTGCAATTCCTTTGATGTTGACTCCTTTCCAGCGTGTTTGTAGGTCCTTCTTTTCTGTTTTGCCCTTCAGTGGGGATCAATTTTGGCCAGCTTTGCTGCATGTGCCTGCACTTGCTGGCGTATGGCCTGCCTGCATTTTGATGGCTTTGAGTTTGGGAAAGATTTTTTCTTTTTTTTTTTTTTATTATTTTAAGTATTCATGCCATGTCCCTCACATCTTGCCCCCTAAGTTGTGTCTTCCTCCTTGACTTTTTCCCCTGCTTTTGCAACATCTGTGAGCTTAGTTTTGGCACCTTTTGGTCCTTTGCAATGCAGCTGATTTCCTCACAGCCTATTTTTTGAAGAGAGTAAAATTCCAGATTTTCTGCTTTTTTCAGTTGCATTTCATTTGAACCTATCTCCTTTCCCGAGTGTTTGTAAGCCTTTCTTTTGGGATTCGCAAGATTCCTTTTCCATTCCCGAAAGGAAATTTCATTTCCTTTCGGGAAGGGAAAAGGAATCTTGCGATTTCAATGGGGACCAATAGAGGAATCTTTGGTGCATGTCCCTGCACTTGATGGCAGGCCATGCCTTTTCATGGCTTTGACTTTGGGAAAGATTTTTTTCTTTTTTGGTTGTTTTCTGAAGTGTTCATGCCATGTCCCTCATATCTTGCCCCCTAAGTTCTGTCTTCCTCCTTGACTTTTTCCCCTGCTTTTGCAACATCTGTGAGCTTAGTTTTGGCATCTTTTGGTCCTTTGCACTGCACCTGATAAAACCCCAGGCCACTTTCCAAGAGTCATTAAATTTCCCAAATTTTCTTTTTTTCTCCTCCAATTGCAAATCCTTTGATGTTGTCTCCATTCCAGCGTTTTTGTAGGTCCTTGTTTTCTGTTTTGGCCTTCAGTGGGGATCAGTTTTGGCAAGCTTTGCTGCATGTGCCTGCCCTTGGTGGCGTATGGCCTGCCTGCATTTTGATGCCTTTGACTTTGGGAAAGATTTTTTCTTTTTTTTTTTTTTTTGTTTTAAGTATTCATGCCATGTCCCTCATATCTTGCCCCCTCTTGTGTATTCCTCCTTGACTTTTTCCCCTGCTTTTGCAACATCTGTGAGCTTCGTTTTTGCACCTTTTGGTCCTTTGCACTGCACCTGATATAAACCCAGGCCATTTTCTTAGAGTCACTAAATTTCCCAAATTTTCTTTTTTTCTCCTCCAATTGCAATTCCTTTGATGTTGTCTCCATTCCAGCGTGTTTGTAAAGTCCTTCTTTTCTGTTTTGCCTTCAGTGGGGATCAATTTTGGCAAGCTTTGCTGCATGTGCCTGCCCTTGGTGGCGTATGGCCTGCCTGCATTTTGATGGCTTTGACTTTGGGAAAGATTTTTTCTTTTTTTTTTTTTTTATTATTTTAAGTATTCATGCCATGTCCCTCATATCATGCCCCCTAAGATTTGTCTTCCTCCTTGACTTTTTCCCCTGCTTTTGCAACATCTGTGAGCTTAGTTTTGCCACATTTTGGTCCTTTGCACTGCACCTGATAAAACCCCAAGGCATTTTCTTAGAGTCAATAAATTTCCCAAATTTTCTTTTTTTCTCCTCCAATTGAAATTCCTTTGATGTTGACTCCATTCCAGCGTGTTTGCAAATCCTTGTTTTCTGTTTTGGCCTTCAGTGGGGATCAATTTTGGCAAGCTTTGCTGCATGTGCCTGCCCTTGGTGGCCTATGGCCTCCTGCATTTTGATGGCTTTGAGTTTGGGAAAGACTTTTTCTTTTTTTTTTTTTTTTTATTATTTTAATTATTCATGCCATGTCCCTCATATCTTACCCCCTAAGTTGTGTCTTCCTGCTTGACTTTTTCCCCTGCTTTTGCAACATCTGTGAGCTTAGTTTTTGCATCTTTTGGTCCTTTGCACTGCACCTGATATAAACCCAGGCCATTTTCTTAGAGTCACTAAATTTCCCAAATTTTCTTTTTTTCTCCTCCAATTGCAATTCCTTTGATGTTGACTCCTTTCCAGCGTGTTTGTAGGCCCTTCTTTTCTGTTTTGGCCTTCAGTGGGGATCAATTTTGGCAAGCTTTGCTGCATGTGCCTGCCCTTGGTGGCGTATGGCCTCCCTGCATTTTGATGGCTTTGAGTTTGGGAAAGATTTTTTCTTTTTTTTTTTTTTTTTATTATTTTAAGTATTCATGCCATGTCCCTTATATTGTGCCCCCTATGTTGTGTCTTCCTCCTTGACTTTTCCCCCGGCTTTTGCAACATCTGTGAGCTTAGTTTTGGCATCTTTGCTCCTTTCCACTGCACCTGATAAAACCGCTGGCCATTTTCTTAGAGTCACTAAATTTCCCAAATTTTCTTTTTTTCTCCTCCAATTGCAATTCCTTTGATGTTGACTCCTTTCCAGCGTGTTTGTAAGTCCTTCTTTTCTGTTTTGGCCTTCAGTGGGGATCAATTTTGGCAAGCTTTGCTGCATGTGCCTGCCCTTGGTGGCGTATGGCCTGCCTGCATTTTGATGGCTTTGACTTTGGGAAAGATTTTTTCTTTTTTTTTTTTTTATTATTTTAAGTATTCATGCCATGTCCCTCATATCTTGCCCCCTAAGTTGTGTCTTCCTCCTTGACTTTTTCCCCTGCTTTTGCAACATCTGTGAGCTTAGTTTTGCCTCCTTTTGGTCCTTTGCAATGCAGCTGATTTCCTCACAGCCTATTTTTTGTAGAGACTAAAATTCCCGATTTTCTGCTTTTTTCAATTGCATTTCATTTGAACCTATCTCCTCTCCAGAGTGTTTGTAAGCCTTTCTTTTGGGATTTGCAAGATTCCTTTTCCCTTCCCGAAAGGAAATTTCATTTCCTTTCGGGAAGGGAAAAGGAATCTTGCGATTTCAATGGGGACCAATAGAGGAATCTTTGGTGCATGTCCCTGCACTTGATGGCAGGCCATGCCTTTTGATGGCTTTGACTTTGGGAAAGAATTTTTTCTTTTTTTGGTTGTTTTCTGAAGTGTTCATGCCATGTCCCTCATATCTTGCCTCCTAAGTTGTGTCTTCCTCCTTGACTTTTTCCCCTGCTTTTGCAACATCTGTGAGCTTAGTTTTGGCTACTTTTGGTCCTTTGCACTGCACCTGATAAAACCCCAGGCCATTTTCTTAGAGTCACTAAATTTCCCAAATTTTCTTTTTTTCTCCTCCAATTGCAATTCCTTTGATGTTTACTCCTTTCCAGCGTGTTTGTAGGTCCTTCTTTCCTGTTTTGGCCTTCAGTGGGGATCAATTTTGGCAAGGTTTGCTGCATGTGCCTGCCCTTGCTGGCGTATGGCCTGCCTGCATTTTGATGGCTTTGACTTTGGGAAAGATTTTTTCTATTTTTTTTTTTTTTTTGTTTTTTTTAAGTATTCATGCCATGTCCTTCATATCCTAAGTTGTGTCTTCCTCCTTGACTTTTTCCCCTGCTTTTGCAACATCTGTGAGCTTAGTTTTGGCACCTTTTGTTCCTTTGCACTGCACCTGATAAAACCCCGGGCCATTTTCTTAGAGTCAATAAATTTCCAAAATTTTCTTTTTTTCTCCTCCAATTGGAATTCCTTTGATGTTGTCTCCATTCCAGCGTGTTTGCAAGTCCTTCTTTTCTGTTTTGGCCTTCAGTGGGGATCAATTTTGGCAAGCTTTGCTGCATGTGCCTGCCCTTGGTGGCGTATGGCCTGCCTGCATTTTGATGGCTTTGACTTTGGGAAAGATTTTTTCTTTTTTTTTTTTTTTTGTTTTAAGTATTCATGCCATGTCCCTCATATCTTGCCCCCTAAGTTGTGTCTTCCTCCTTGACTTTTTCCCCTGCTTTTGCAACATCTGTGAGCTTAGTTTTGGCACCTTTTGGTCCTTTGCAATGCAGCTGATTTCCTCACAGCCTATTTTTTGTAGAGACTAAAATTCCCGATTTTCTGCTTTTTTCAATTGCATTTCATTTGAACCTATCTCCTTTCCAGAGTGTTTGTAAGCCTTTCTTTTGGGATTCGCAAGATTCCTTTTCCCTTCCCGAAAGGAAATTTCATTTCCTTTCGGGAAGAAATAGGAATCTTGCGATTTCAATGGGGACCAATAGAGGAATCTTTGGTGCATGTCCCTGCACTTGATGGCAGGCCATGCCTTTTGATGGCTTTGACTTTGGGAAAGATTTTTTTATTTTTTTGGTTGTTTTCTGAAGTGTTCATGCCATGCCCCTCATATCTTGCTCCCTAAGTTGTGTCTTCCTCCTTGACTTTTTCCCCTGCTTTTGCAACATCTGTGAGCTTAGTTTTGGCATCTTTTGGTCCTTTGCACTGCACGTGATATAAACCCAGGCCATTTTCTTAGAGTCACTAAATTTCCCAAATTGTCTTTTTTTCTCCTCCAATTGCAATTCCTTTGATGGTGTCTCCATTCCAGTGTGTTTGTAGGTCCTTCTTTTCTGTTTTGGCCTTCAGTGGGGATCAATGTTGGCAAGCTTTGCTGCATGTGCCTGCACTTGCTGGCGTATGGCCTGCCTGCATTTTGATGGCTTTGACTTTGGGAAAGATTTTTTCTATTTTTTTTGTTTTGTTTTTTTAAGTGTTCATGCCATGTCTCTCATATCTTGCCCCCTAAATTGTGTCTTCCTCCTTGACTTTTCCCCCGGCTTTTGCAACATCTGTGAGCTTAGTTTTTGCACCTTTTGGTCCTGTGCAATGCACCTGATAAAACCCCGGGCCATTTTCTTAGAGTCACTAAATTTCCCAAATTTTCTTTTTTCTCCTCCAATTGCAATTCCTTTGATATTGACTCCTTTCCAGCGTGTTTGTAGGTCCTTCTTTTCTGTTTTGGCCTTCAGTGGGGATCAATTTTGGCAAGCTTTGCTGCATGTGCCTGCCCTTGGTGGCGTATGGCCTGCCTGCATTTTGATGGCTTTGACTTTGGGAAAGGTTTTTTCTTTTTTTTTTTTTTAATATGTAAGTTTTCAAGCCATGTCCCTCATATCTTGCCCCCTAAGTTGTGTCTTCCTCCTTGACTTTTTCCCCTGCTTTTGCAACATCTGTGAGCTTAGTTTTGCCACCTTTTGGTCCTTTGCAATGCAGCTGATTTCCTCACAGCCTATTTTTTGTAGAGACTAAAATTCCCGATTTTCTGCTTTTTTCAATTGCATTTCATTTGAACCTATCTCCTTTCCAGAGTGTTTGTAAGGCCTTTCTTTTGGGATTCGCAAGATTCCTTTTCCCTTCCCGAAAGGAAATTTCATTTCCTTTCGGGAAGGGAAAAGGAATCTTGCGATTTCAATGGGGACCAATAGAGGAATCTTTGGTGCATGTCCCTTCACTTGATGGCAGGCCATGCCTTTTGATGGCTTTGACTTTGGGAAAGATTTTTTTGTTTATTTGGTTGTTTTCTGATATGTTCATGCCATGTCCCTCATATCTTGCCCCCTAAGTTGTGTCTTCCTCCTTGACTTTTTCCCCTGCTTTTGCAACATCTGTGAGCTTAGATTTGGCATCTTTGGTCCTTTGCACTGCACATGATATACTGCCAGTCCATTTTCTTACAGTCACTAGATTTCCCAAATTTTCTTTTTTTCTCCTCCAATTGCAAATCCTTTGATGTTGTCTCCATTCCAGCGTTTTTGTAGGTCCTTCTTTTCTGTTTTGGCCTTCAGTGGGGATCAATTTTGGCAAGCTTTGCTGCATGTGCCTGCCCTTGGTGGCGTATGGCCTGCCTGCATTTTGATGGCTTTGACTTTGGGAAAGATTTTTTCTTTTTTTTTTTTTTTTAATTTTTTAAGTATTCATGCCATGTCCCTCATATCTTGCCCCCTAAGTTGTGTCTTGCTCCTTGACTTTTTCCCCTGCTTTTGCAACATCTGTGAGCTTAGTTTTGGCATCTTTTGGTCCTTTGCACTGCACCTGATATAAACCCAGGCCATATTCTCAGAGTCACTGAATTTCCCAAATTTCGTTTTTTTCTCCTCCAATTGCAATTCCTTTGATGTTGACTCCATTCCAGCGTGTTTGTAGGCCCTTCTTTTCTGTTTTGGCCTTCAGTGGGGATCAATTTTGGCAAGCTTTGCTGCATGTGCCTGCCCTTGGTGGCGTATGGCCTGCCTGTATTTTGATGGCTTTGACTTTGGGAAAGATTTGTTAAAATTTTTTTTTTTTTTTTAAGTGTTCATGCCATGTCCCTCATATCTTGCCCCCTAAGTTGTGTCTTCCTCCTTGACTTTTTCCCCTGCTCTTGCAATATCTGTGAGCTTAGTTTTGGCACCTTTTGGTCCTTTGCAATGCAGCTGATTTCCTCACAGCCTATTTTTTGTAGAGACTAAAATTCCCGATTTTCTGCTTTTTTCAATTGCATTTCATTTGAACCTATCTCCTTTCCAGAGTGTTTGTAAGCCTTTCTTTTGGGATTCGCAAGATTCCTTTTCCCTTCCCGAAAGGAAATGAAATTTCCTTTCGGGAAGGGAAAAGGAATCTTGCGATTTCAATGGGGACCAATAGAGGAATCTTTGGTGCATGTCCCTGCACTTGATGGCAGGCCATGCCTTTTGATGGCTTTGACTTTGGGAAAGATTTTTTTGTTTTTTTGGTTGTTTTCTGAAGTGTTCATGCCATGTCGCTCATATCTTGCCCCCTAAGTTCTGTCTTCCTCCTTGACTTTTTCCCCTGCTTTTGCAACATCTGTGAGCTTAGTTTTGGCATCTTTGGCCCTTTGCACTGCACCTGATATAAACCCAGGCCATTTTCTTAGAGTCACTAAATTTCCCAAATTTTCATTTTTTCTCCTCCAATTGCAACTCCTTTGATGTTGTCTCCATTCCAGCATGTTTGTAAGTCCTTTTTTCGGTTTTGGCCTTCAGTGGGGATCAATGTTGGCAAGCTTTGCTGCATGTGCCTGCACTTGCTGGCGTATGGCCTGCCTGCATTTTGATGGCTTTGACTTTGGGAAAGATTTTTTCTATTTTTTTTTTTGTTTGTTTTAAGTGTTCATGCCATGTCCCTCATATCTTGCCCCCTAAGTTGTGTCTTCCTCCTTGACTTTTCCCCCGGCTTTTGCAACATCTGTGAGCTTAGTTTTTGCACCTTTTGGTCCTGTGCAATGCACCTGATAAAACCCCGGGCCATTTTCTTAGAGTCACTAAATTTCCCAAATTTTCTTTTTTTCTCCTCCAATTGCAATTCCTTTGATGTTGACTCCTTTCCAGCGTGTTTGTAAGTCCTTCTTTTCTGTTTTGGCCTTCAGTGGGGATCAATTTTGGCAAGCTTTGCTGCATGTGCCTGCCCTTGGTGGCGTATGGCCTGCCTGCATTTTGATGGCTTTGACTTTGGGAAAGATATTTTCAATTTTCTTTGTTTTGTTTGTTTTAAGTGTTCATGCCATGTCCCTCATATCTTGCCCCCTAAGTTGTGTCTTCCTCCTTGACTTTTTCCCCTGCTTTTGCAACATCTGTGAGCTTAGTTTTGGCACCTTTTGGTCCTTTGCAATGCACCTGATAAAACCCCGGGCCATTTCCTTAGAGTCACTAATTTTCCCAAATTTTCTTTTTTTCTCCTCCAATTGCAATTCCTTTGATGTTGACTCCTTTCCAGCGTGTTTGTAGGTCCTTCTTTTCTGTTTTGGCCTTCAGTGGGGATCAATTTTGGGAAGCTTTGCTGCATGTGCCTGCCCTTGGTGGCGTATGGCCTGCCTGCATTTTGATGGCTTTGACTTTGGGAAAGATTTTTTTTTTTTTTTTTTTTTATTACTTTAGGTATTCATGCCATGTCCCTCATATCTTGCCCCCTAAGTTGTGTCTTCCTCCTTGACTTTTTCCCCTGCTTTTGCAACATCTATGAGCTTAGTTTTGGCACCTTTTGGTCCTTTGCAATGCAGCTGATTTCCTCACAGCCTATTTTTTGTAGAGACTAAAATTCCCGATTTTCTGCTTTTTTCAATTGCATTTCATTTGAACCTATCTCCTTTCCAGAGTGTTTGTAAGCCTTTCTTTTGGGATTCGCAAGATTCCTTTTCCCTTCCCGAAAGGAAATTTCCTTTCCTTTCGGGAAGGGAAAAGGAATCTTGCGATTTCAATGGGGACCAATACAGGAATCTTTGGTGCATGTCCCTGCACATGATGGCAGGCAATGCCTTTTGATGGCTTTGACTTTGGGAAAGATTTTTTCTTTTTTTTTTCTTTTTTGTTTTAAGTGTTCATGCCATGTCGCTCATATCTTGCCCCCTAAGTTGTGTCTTCCTCCTTGACTTTTTCCCCTGCTTTTGCAACATCTGTGAGCTTAGATTTGGCATCTTTGGTCCTTTGCACTGCACATGATATACTGCCAGTCCATTTTCTTACAGTCACTAGATTTCCCAAATTTTCTTTTTTTCTCCTCCAATTGCAATTCCTTTGATGTTGACTCCTTTCCAGCGTGTTTGTAGGTCCTTCTTTTCTGTTTTGGCCTTGAGTGGGGATCAATTTTGGCAAGCTTTGCTGCATGTGCCTGCCCTTGGTGGCGTATGGCCTGCCTGCATTTTGATGGCTTTGACTTTGGGAATGATTTTTTCTTTTTTTTTTTTTTTTTAATTTTTTAAGTATTCATGCCATGTCCCTCATAGCTTGCCCCCTAAGTTGTGTCTTCCTCCTTGACTTTTTCCCCTGCTTTTGCAACATCTCTGAGCTTAGTTTTGGCATCTTTTGGTCCTTTGCACTGCACCTGATAAAACCCCAGGCCATTTTCTTAGAGTCACTAAATTTCCCAAATTTCCTTTTTTTCTCCTCCAATTGCAATTCCTTTGATGTTGACTCCTTTCCAGCGTGTTTGTAGGCCCTTCTTTTCTGTTTTGGCCTTCAGTGGGGATCAATTTTGGCAAGCTTTGCTGCATGTGCCTGCACTTGCTGGCGTATGGCCTGCCTGTATTTTGATGGCTTTGACTTTGGGAAAGATTTGTTCAATTTTTTTTTTTTTTTTTTAAGTATTCATGCCATGTCCCTCATATCTTGCCCCCTAAGTTGTGTCTTCCTCCTTGACTTTTTCCCCCTGCTCTTGCAACATCTGTGAGCTTAGTTTTGGCACCTTTTGGTCCTTTGCAATGCAGCTGATTTCCTCACAGCCTATTTTTTGTAGAGACTAAAATTCCCGATTTTCTGCTTTTTTCAATTGCATTTCATTTGAACCTATCTCCTTTCCAGAGTGTTTGTAAGCCTTTCTTTTGGGATTCGCAAGATTCCTTTTCCCTTCCCGAAAGGAAATTTCATTTCCTTTCGGGAAGGGAAAAGGAATCTTGCGATTTCAATGGGGACCAATAGAGGAATCTTTGGTGCATGTCCCTTCACTTGATGGCAGGCCATGCCTTTTGATGGCTTTGACTTTGGGAAAGATTTTTTTGTTTTTTTGGTTGTTTTCTGAAGTGTTCATGCCATGTCGCTCATATCTTGCCCCCTAAGTTCTGTCTTCCTCCTTGACTTTTTCCCCTGCTTTTGCAACATCTGTGAGCTTAGTTTTGGCATCTTTTGGTCCTTTGCACTGCACCTGATAAAACCCCAGGCCATTTTCTTTGAGTCACTAAATTTCCCAAATTTCCTTTTTTTCTCCTCCAATTGCAATTCCTTTGATGTTGACTCCTTTCCAGCGTGTTTGTAGGTCCTTCTTTTCTGTTTTGGCCTTCAGTGGGGATCAATTTTGGCAAGCTTTGCTGCATGTGCCTGCCCTTGGTGGCGTATGGCCTGCCTGCATTTTGATGGCTTTGACTTTGGGAAAGATTTTTTCTTTTTTTTTTTTTTTAATTTTTTAAGTATTCATGCCATGTCCCTCATATCTTGCCCCCTAAGTTGTGTCTTCCTCCTTGATTTTTCCCCTGCTTTTGCAACATCTGTGAGCTTCGTTTTGGCATCTTTTGGTCCTTTGCACTGCACCTGATATAAACCCAGGCCATATTCTCAGAGTCACTAAATTTCCCAAATTTCCTTTTTTTCTCCTCCAATTGCAATACCTTTGATGTTGACTCCTTTCCAGCGTGTTTGTAGGCCCTTCTTTTCTGTTTTGGCCTTCAGTGGGGATCAATTTTGGCAAGCTTTGCTGCATGTGCCTGCCCTTGGTGGCGTATGGCCTGCCTGCATTTTGATGGCTTTGACTTTGGGAAAGATATTTTCAATTTTTTTTTTTTTTTTTTTTTTTTAATTATTCATGCCATGTCCCTCATATCTTGCCCCCTAAGTTGTGTCTTCCTCCTTGACTTTTCCCCCGGCTTTTGCAACATCTGTGAGCTTAGTTTTTGCACCTTTTGGTCCTGCGCAATGCACCTGATAAAACCCCGGGCCATTTTCTTAGAGTCACTAAATTTCCCAAATTTTCTTTTTTTCTCCTCCAATTGCAATTCCTTTGATGTTGACTCCTTTCCAGCGTGTTTGTAGGTCCTTCTTTTCTGTTTTGGCCTTCAGTGGGGATCAATTTTGGCAAGCTTTGCTGCATGTGCCTGCCCTTGGTGGCGTATGGCCTGCCTGCATTTTGATGGCTTTGACTTTGGGAATGATTTTTTCTTTTTTTTTTTTTTTGTTTTAAGTATTCATGCCATGTCCCTCATATCTTGCCCCCTAAGTTGTGTCTTCCTCCTTGACTTTTTCCCCTGCTTTTGCAACATCTGTGAGCTTAGTTTTGGCACCTTTTGGTCCTTTGCAATGCAGCTGATTTCCTCACAGCCTATTTTTTGTAGAGACTGAAATTCCCGATTTTCTGCTTTTTTCAATTGCATTTCATTTGAACCTATCTCCTTTCCAGAGTGTTTGTAAGCCTTTCTTTTGGGATTCGCATGATTCCTTTTCCCTTCCCGAAAGGAAATTTCATTTCCTTTCGGGAAGGGAAAAGGAATCTTGCGATTTCAATGGGGACCAATAGAGGAATCTTTGGTGCATGTCCCTGCACTTGATGGCAGGCCATGCCTTTTGATGGCTTTGACTTTGGGAAAGATTTTTTTGTTTTTTTGGTTGTTTTCTGAAGTGTTCATGCCATGTCCCTCATATCTTGCCCCCTAAGCTGTGTCTTCCTCCTTGACTTTTTCCCCTGCTTTTGCAACATCTGTGAGCTTAGATTTGGCATCTTTGGTCCTTTGCACTGCACATGATATACTGCCAGTCCATTTTCTTAGAGTCACTAAATTTCCCGAATTTTCTTTTTTTCTCCTCCAATTGCAATTCCTTTGATGTTGACTCCTTTCCAGCGTGTTTGTAGGTCCTTCTTTTCTGTTTTGGCCTTCAGTGGGGATCAATTTTGGGAAGCTTTGCTGCATGTGCCTGCCCTTGGTGGCGTATGGCCTGCCTGCATTTTGATGGCTTTGACTTTGGGAAAGATTTTTTTTTTTTTTTTTTTTTATTACTTTAGGTATTCATGCCATGTCCCTCATATCTTGCCCCCTAAGTTGTGTCTTCCTCCTTGACTTTTTCCCCTGCTTTTGCAACATCTGTGAGCCTAGTTTTGGCACCTTTTGCTCCTTTGCAATGCAGCTGATTTCCTCACAGCCTATTTTTTGTAGAGACTAAAATTCCCGATTTTCTGCTTTTTTCAATTGCATTTCATTTGAACCTATCTCCTTTCCAGAGTGTTTGTAAGCCTTTCTTTTGGGATTCGCAAGATTCCTTTTCCCTTCCCGAAAGGAAATTTCATTTCCTTTCGGGAAGGGAAAAGGAATCTTGCGATTTCAATGGGGACCAATACAGGAATCTTTGGTGCATGTCCCTGCACATGATGGCAGGCAATGCCTTTTGATGGCTTTGACTTTGGGAAAGATTTTTTCTTTTTTTTTTCTTTTTTGTTTTAAGTGTTCATGCCATGTCCCTCATATCTTGCCCCCTAAGTTGTGTCTTCCTCCTTGACTTTTTCCCCTGCTTTTGCAACATCTGTGAGCTTAGATTTGGCATCTTTGGTCCTTTGCACTGCACATGATATACTGCCAGTCCATTTTCTTACAGTCACTAGATTTCCCAAATTTTCTTTTTTTCTCCTCCAATTGCAATTCCTTTGATGTTGACTCCTTTCCAGCGTGTTTGTAGGTCCTTCTTTTCTGTTTTGGCCTTCAGTGGGGATCAATTTTGGCAAGCTTTGCTGCATGTGCCTGCCCTTGGTGGCGTATGGCCTGCCTGCATTTTGATGGCTTTGACTTTGGGAATGATTTTTTCTTTTTTTTTTTTTTTTAATTTTTTAAGTATTCATGCCATGTCCCTCATAGCTTGCCCCCTAAGTTGTGTCTTCCTCCTTGACTTTTTCCGCTGCTTTTGCAACATCTGTGAGCTTAGTTTTGGCACCTTTTGGTCCTTTGCAATGCAGCTGATTTCCTCACAGCCTATTTTTTGTAGAGACTAAAATTCCCGATTTTCTGCTTTTTTCAATTGCATTTCATTTGAACCTATCTCCTTTCCAGAGTGTTTGTAAGCCTTTCTTTTGGGATTCGCAAGATTCCTTTTCCCTTCCCGAAAGGAAATTTCATTTCCTTTCGGGAAGGGAAAAGGAATCTTGCGATTTCAATGGGGACCAATAGAGGAATCTTTGGTGCATGTCCCTTCACTTGATGGCAGGCCATGCCTTTTGATGGCTTTGACTTTGGGAAAGATTTTTTTGTTTTTTTGGTTGTTTTCTGAAGTGTTCATGCCATGTCGCTCATATCTTGCCCCCTAAGTTGTGTCTTCCTCCTTGACTTTTTCCCCTGCTTTTGCAACATCTGTGAGCTTAGTTTTGGCACCTTTTGGTCCTTTGCACTGCACCTGATAAAACCCCAGGCCATTTTCTTAGAGTCACTAAATTTCCCAAATTTTCTTTTTTTCTCCTCCAATTGCAATTCCTTTGATGTTGACTCCTTTCCAGCGTGTTTGTAGGTCCTTCTTTTCTGTTTTGGCCTTCAGTGGGGATCAATTTTGGCAAGCTTTGCTGCATGTGCCTGCCCTTGGTGGCGTATGGCCTGCCTGCATTTTGATGGCTTTGACTTTGGGAAGATTTTTTCTTTTTTTTTTTTTTAATTTTTTAAGTATTCATGCCATGTCCCTCATATCTTGCCCCCTAAGTTGTGTCTTCCTCCTTGATTTTCCCCTGCTTTTGCAACATCTGTGAGCTTCGTTTTGGCATCTTTTGGTCCTTTGCACTGCACCTGATATAAACCCAGGCCATATTCTCAGAGTCACTAAATTTCCCAAATTTCCTTTTTTTCTCCTCCAATTGCAAATCCTTTGATGTTGTCTCCATTCCAGCGTGTTTGCAAGTCCTTCTTTTCTGTTTTGGCCTTCAGTGGGGATCAATTTTGGCAAGCTTTGCTGCATGTGCCTGCACTTGCTGGCGTATGGCCTGCCTGCATTTTGATGGCTTTGACTTTGGGAAAGATTTTTTCTTATTTTTTATTTATTATTTTAAGTATTCATGCCATGTCCCTCATATCTTGCCCCCTAAGTTGTGTCTTCCTCCTTGACTTTTTCCCCTGCTTTTGCAACATCTGTGAGCTTAGTTTTGGCACCTTTTGGTCCTTTGCAATGCAGCTGATTTCCTCACAGCCTATTTTTTGTAGAGACTAAAATTCCCGATTTTCTGCTTTTTTAAGTTGCATTTCATTTGAACCTATCTCCTTTCCAGAGTGTTTGTAAGCCTTTCTTTTGGGATTCGCAAGATTCCTTTTCCCTTCCCGAAAGGAAATTTCATTTCCTTTCGGGAAGGGAAAAGGAATCTTGCGATTTCAATGGGGGACCAATAGAGGGAATCTTTGGTGCATGTCCCTGCACTTGATGGCAGGCCATGCCTTTTGATGGCCTTGACTTTGGGAAAGATTTTTTTCTTTTTTTGGTTGTTTTCTGAAGTGTTCATGCCATGCCCCTCATATCTTGCCCCCTAAGTTCTGTCTTCCTCCTTGACTTTTTCCCCTGCTTTTGCAACATCTGTGAGCTTAGTTTTGGCATCTTTTGGTCCTTTGCACTGCACCTGATAAAACCCCAGGCCACTTTCTAAGAGTCACTAAATTTCCCAAATTTTCTTTTTTTCTCCTCCTATTGCAATTCCTTTGATGTTGACTCCATTCCAGCGTGTTTGTAGGTCCTTTTTTTCTGTTTTGGCCTTCAGTGGGGGATCAATGTTGGCAAGCTTTGCTGCATGTGCCTGCCCTTGGTGGCGTATGGCCTGCCTGCATTTTGATGGCTTTGACTTTGGGAAAGATTTTTTCTTTTTTTTTTTTTTTAATATGTAAGTTTTTCATGCCATGTCCCTCATGTCTTGCCCCCTAAGTTGTGTCTTCTCCTTGACTTTTTCCCCTGCTTTTGCAACATCTGTGAGCTTACTTTTGGAACCTTTTGGTCCTTTGCAATGCAGCTGATTTCCTCACAGCCTATTTTTTGAAGAGACTAAAATTCCATATTTTCTGCTTTTTTTCACTTGCATTTCATTTGAATCTATCTCCTTTCCAGAGTGTTTGTAAGCCTTTCTTTTGGGATTCGCAAGATTCCTTTTCCCTTCCCGAAAGGAAATTTCATTTCCTTTCGGGAAGGGAAAAGGAATCTTGCGATTTCAATGGGGACCAATAGAGGAATCTTTGGTGCATGTCCCTTCACTTGATGGCAGGCCATGCCTTTTGATGGCTTTGACTTTGGGAAAGATTTTTTCAATTTCTTTTTTCTTTTTTGTTTTAAGTGTTCATGCCATGTCCCTCATATCTTGCCCCCTAAGTTGTGTCTTCCTCCTTGACTTTTTCCCCCTGCTTTTGCAACATCTGTGAGCTTAGTTTTGGCACCTTTTGGTCCTTTGCACTGCACTGATATAAACGCAGGCCATTTTCTTAGAGTCACTAAATTTCCCAAATTTTCTTTTTTTGTCCTCCAATTGCAATTCCTTTGATATTGACTGCTTTCCAGCGTGTTTGTAGGTCCTTCTTTTCTGTTTTGGCCTTCAGTGGGGATCAATTTTGGCAAGCTTTGCTGCATGTGCCTGCCCTTGGTGGCGTATGGCCTGCCTGCATTTTGATGGCTTTGACTTTGGGAAAGATTTTTTCTTTTTTTTTTTTTTATTATTTTAAGTATTCATGCCATGTCCCTCATATCTTGCCCCCTAAGTTGTGTCTTCCTCCTTGACTTTTTCCCCTGCTTTTGCAACATCTGTGAGCTTAGTTTTGGCACCTTTTGGTCCTTTGCACTGCACCTGATATAAACCCAGGCTATTTCCTTAGAGTCACTAAATTTCCCAAATTTTCTTTTTTTTATCCTCCAATTGCAATTCCTTTGATGTTGACTCCTTTCCAGCGTGTTTGTAGGTCCTTCTTTTCTGTTTTGGCCTTCAGTGGGGATCAATTTTGGCAAGCTTTGCTGCATGTGCCTGCCCTTGCTGGCGTATGGCCTGCCTGCATTTTGATGGCTTTGACTTTGGGAAAGATTTTTTCTATTTTTTTTTGTTTTGTTTTGTTTTAAGTGTTCATGCCATGTCCCTCATATCTTGCCCCCTTAGTTGTGTCTTCCTCCTTGACTTTTTCCCCTGCTTTTGCAACATCTGTGAGCTTAGTTTTGGCACCTTTTGGTCCTTTGCAATGCACCTCATAAAACAACAGGCCATTTCCTTTGAGTCACTAAATTTCCCAAATTTTCTTTTTTTATCCTCCAATTGCAATTCCTTTGATGTTGACTCCTTTCCAGCGTGTTTGTAGGTCCTTCTTTTCTGTTTTGGCCTTCAGTGGGGATCAATTTTGGCAAGCTTTGCTGCATGTGCCTGCCCTTGGTGGCGTATGGCCTGCCTGCATTTTGATGGCTTTGGACTTTGGGAAAGATTTTTTTCCTTTTTTTTTTTTTTTTAATATGTATGTTTTCATGCCATGTCCCTCATATCTTGCCCCCTAAGTTGTGTCTTCCTCCTTGACTTTTTCCCCTGCTTTTGCAACATCTGTGAGCTTAGTTTTGGCATCTTTTGGTCCTTTGCACTGCACCTGATATAAAACTTGGCCATTTTCTTAGAGTCACTAAATTTCCCAAATTTTCTTTTTTTCTCCTCCAATTGCAATTCCTTTGATGTTGACTCCTTTCCAGCGTGTTTGTAGGTCCTTCTTTTCTGTTTTGGCCTTCAGTGGGGATCAATTTTGGCAAGCTTTGCTGCATGTGCCTGCCCTTGGTGGCGTATGGCCTGCCTGCATTTTGATGGCTTTGACTTTGGGAAAGATTTTTTCTTTTTTATTTTTTTATGATTTTAAGTATTCATGCCATGTCCCTCATATCTTGCCCCCTGTTGTGTCTTCCTCCTTGACTTTTTCCCCTGCTTTTGCAACATCTGTGAGCTTAGTTTTGGCACCTTTTGGTCCTTTGCAATGCAGCTGATTTCCTCACAGCCTATTTTTTGTAGAGACTAAAATTCCCGATTTTCTGCTTTTTTCAATTGCATTTCATTTGAACCTATCTCCTTTTCCAGAGTGTTTGTAAGCCTTTCTTTTGGGATTCGCAAGATTCCTTTTCCCTTCCCGAAAGGAAATTTCATTTCCTTTCGGGAAGGGAAAAGGAATCTTGCGATTTCAATGGGGACCAATAGAGGAATCTTTGGTGCATGTCCCTGCACTTGATGGCAGGCCATGCCTTTTGATGACTTTGACTTTGGGAAAGATTTTTTCTTTTTTTTTTCTTTTTTGTTTTAAGTGTTCATGCCATGTCCCTCATATCTTGCCCCCTAAGCTGTGTCTTCCTCCTTGACTTTTTCCCCTGCTTTTGCAACATCTGTGAGCTTAGTTTTGGCACATTTTGGTCCTTTTAACTGCACCTGATAAAACCCCAGGCCATTTTCTTACAGTCATTAATTTCCAAAATTTTCTTTTTTTCTCCTCCAATTGCAAATCCTTTGATGTTGTCTCCTTCCAGCGTGTTTGTAGGTCCTTCTTTTCTGTTTTGGCCTTCAGTGGGGGATCAATTTTGGCAAGCTTTGCTGCATGTGCCTGCCCTTGGTGTCGTGTGGCCTGCCTGCATTTTGATGGCTTTGACTTTGGGAAAGAATTTTTCTTTTTTTTTTTTTTTATTTTAAGTATTCATGCCATGTCCCTCATATCTTGCCCCCTAAGTTGTGTCTTCCTCCTTGACTTTTTCCCCTGCTTTTGCAACATCTGTGAGCTTACTTTTGGCACCTTTTGGTCCTTTGCAATGCAGCTGATTTCCTCACAGCCTATTTTTTGAAGAGACTAAAATTCCCGATTTTCTGCTTTTTTCAGTTGCATTTCATTTGAACCTATCTCCTTTCCAGAGTGTTTGTAAGCCTTTCTTTTGGGATTCGCAAGATTCCTTTTCCCTTCCCCGAAAGGAAATTTCATTTCCTTTCGGGAAGGGAAAAGGAATCTTGCGATTTCAATGGGGACCAAAAGAGGAATCTTTGGTGCATGTCCCTGCACTTGATGGCAGGCCATGCCTTTTGAAGGCATGAACTTTGGGAAAGATTTTTTTCTTTTTTTGGTTGTTTTCTGAAGTGTTCATGCCATGTCCCTCATATCTTGCCCCCTAAGTTCTGTCTTCCTCCTTGACTTTTTCCCCTGCTTTTGCAACATCTGTGAGCTTAGTTTTGGCATCTTTTGGTCCTTTGCACTGCACCTGATAAAACCCCAGGCCACTTTCTAAGAGTCACTAAATTTCCCAAATTTTCTTTTCTTCTCCTCCAATTGCAATTCCTTTGATGTTGACTCCTTTCCAGCGTGTTTGTCGGTCCTTCTTTTCTGTTTTGACCTTCAGTGGGGATCAATTTTGGCAAGCTTTGCTGCATGTGCCTGCCCTTGGTGGCGTATGGCCTGCTTGCATTTTGATGGCTTTGACTTTGGGAAAGATTTTTTCTATTTTTTTTGTTTTGTTTGTTTTAAGTGTTCATGCCATGTCCCTCATATCTTGCCCCCTAAATTCTGTCTTCCTCTTTGACTTTTCCCCCTGCTTTTGCAACATCTGTGAGCTTAGTTTTGGCACCTTTTGGTCCTTTGCAATGCACCTGATTAAACCCCGGGCCATTTTCTTAGAGTCACTAAATTTTCCAAATTTTCTTTTTTTCTCCTCCAATTGCCATTCCTTTGATGTTGACTCCTTTCCAGCGTGTTTGTAGGTCCTTTTCTGTTTTGGCCTTCAGTGGGGATCAATTTTGGCAAGCTTTGCTGCATGTGCCTGCCCTTGCTGGCGTATGGCCTGCCTGCATTTTGATGGCTTTGACTTTGGGAAAGATTTTTTCTTTTTTTTTTTTTTTAATATGTAAGTTTTCAAGCCATGTCCCTCATATCTTGCCCCCTAAGTTGTGTCTTCCTCCTTGACGTTTTCCCCTGCTTTTGCAACATCTGTGAGCTTAGTTTTTCCACCTTTTGGTCCTTTGCAATGCAGCTGATTTCCTCACAGCCTATTTTTTGTAGAGACTAAAATTCCCGATTTTCTGCTTTTTTCAATTGCATTTCATTTGAACCTATCTCCTTTCCAGAGTGTTTGTAAGCCTTTCTTTTGGGATTCGCAAGATTCCTTTTCCCTTCCCGAAAGGAAATTTCAATTCCTTTCCGGAAGGGAAAAGGGATCTTGCGATTTCAATGGGGACCAATAGAGGAATCTTAGGTGCATGTCCCTGCACTTGATGGCAGGCCATGCCTTTTGATGGCTTTGACTTTGGCAAAGATTGTTTCTTTTTTTTTTCTTTTTTGTTTTAAATGTTCATGCCATGTCCCTCATATCTTGCTCCCTAAGTTGTGTCTTCCTCCTTGATTTTTCCCCTGCTTTTGCAACATCTGTGAGCTTAGTTTTGGCATCTTTTGGTCGTTTGCACTGCACCTGATATAAACCCAGGCCATTTTCTTAGAGTCACTAAATTTCCCAAATTTTCATTTTTTATCCTCCAATGGCAATTCCTTTGATGTTGACTCCTTTCCAGCGTGTTTGTAGGTCCTTCTTTTCTGTTTTGGCCTTCAGTGGGGATCAATTTTGGCAAGCTTTGCTGCATGTGCCTGCCCTTGGTGGCGTATGGCCTGCCTGCATTTTGATGGCTTTGACTTTGGGAAAGATTTTTTTTTTTTTTTTTTTTTTTTAAATTTTTCATGTCATGTCCCACATATCTTGCCCCCTAAGTTGTGTCTTCCTCCTTGACTTTTTCCCCTGCTTTTGCAACATCTGTGAGCTTAGTTTTGGCACCTTTTGGTCCTTTGCAATGCACCTGATATAAACCCAGGCCATTTTCTTAGAGTCACTAAATTTCCCAAATTTTCTTTTTTTCTCCTCCAATTGCAATTCCTTTGATGTTGACTACTTTCCAGCGTGTTTGTAGGTCCTTCTTTTCTGTTTTGGCCTTCAGTGGGGATCAATTTTGGCAAGCTTTGCTGTATGTGCCTGCCCTTGGTGGCGTATGGCCTGCCTGCATTTTGATGGCTTTGACTTTGGGAAAGATTTTTTTCTTTTTTTTTTTGTTTTGTTTGTTTTTAAGTGTTCATGCCATGTCCCTCATATCTTGCCCCATAAGTTGTGTCTTCCTCCTTGACTTTTTCCCCTGCTTTTGCAACATCTGTGAGCTTAGTTTTGGCACCTTTTTGTCCTTTGCAATGCACCAGATAAAACAACAGGCCATTTCCTTAGAGTCACTAAATTTCCCAAATGTTCTTTTTTTCTCCTCCAATTGCAATTCCTTTGATGTTGGCTCCTTTCCAGCGTGTTTGTAGGTCCTTCTTTTCTGTTTTGGCCTTCAGTGGGGATCAATTTTGGCAAGCTTTGCTGCATGTGCCTGCCCTTGGTGTCGTGTGGCCTGCCTGCATTTTGATGGCTTTGACTTTGGGAAAGAATTTTTCTTTTTTTTTTTTTATTATTTTAAGTATTCATGCCATGTCCCTCATATCTTGCCCCCTAAGTTGTGTCTTCCTCCTTGACTTTTTCCCCTGCTTTTGCAACATCTGTGAGCTTACTTTTGGCACCTTTTGGTCCTTTGCAATGCAGCTGATTTCCTCACAGCCTATTTTTTGAAGAGACTAAAATTCCCGATTTTCTGCTTTTTTCAGTTGCATTTCATTTGAACCTATCTCCTTTCCAGAGTGTTTGTAAGCCTTTCTTTTGGGATTCGCAAGATTCCTTTTCCCTTCCCGAAAGGAAATTTCATTTCCTTTCGGGAAGGAAAAAGGAATCTTGCGATTTCAATGGGGACCAAAAGAGGAATCTTTGGTGCATGTCCCTGCACTTGATGGCAGGCCATGCCTTTTGAAGGCATGAACTTTGGGAAAGATTTTTTTCTTTTTTGGTTGTTTTCTGAAGTGTTCATGCCATGTCCCTCATATCTTGCCCCCTAAGTTCTGTCTTCCTCCTTGACTTTTTCCCCTGCTTTTGCAACATCTGTGAGCTTAGTTTTGGCATCTTTTGGTCCTTTGCACTGCACCTGATAAAACCCCAGGCCACTTTCTAAGAGTCACTAAATTTCCCAAATTTTCTTTTCTTCTCCTCCAATTGCAATTCCTTTGATGTTGACTCCTTTCCAGCGTGTTTGTCGGTCCTTCTTTTCTGTTTTGACCTTCAGTGGGGATCAATTTTGGCAAGCTTTGCTGCATGTGCCTGCCCTTGGTGGCGTATGGCCTGCTTGCATTTTGATGGCTTTGACTTTGGGAAAGATTTTTTCTATTTTTTTTGTTTTGTTTGTTTTAAGTGTTCATGCCATGTCCCTCATATCTTGCCCCCTAAATTCTGTCTTCCTCTTTGACTTTTCCCCCTGCTTTTGCAACATCTGTGAGCTTAGTTTTGGCACCTTTTGGTCCTTTGCAATGCACCTGATTAAACCCCGGGCCATTTTCTTAGAGTCACTAAATTTTCCAAATTTTCTTTTTTTCTCCTCCAATTGCCATTCCTTTGATGTTGACTCCTTTCCAGCGTGTTTGTAGGTCCTTTTCTGTTTTGGCCTTCAGTGGGGATCAATTTTGGCAAGCTTTGCTGCATGTGCCTGCCCTTGCTGGCGTATGGCCTGCCTGCATTTTGATGGCTTTGACTTTGGGAAAGATTTTTTCTTTTTTTTTTTTTTAATATGTAAGTTTTCAAGCCATGTCCCTCATATCTTGCCCCCTAAGTTGTGTCTTCCTCCTTGACGTTTTCCCCTGCTTTTGCAACATCTGTGAGCTTAGTTTTTCCACCTTTTGGTCCTTTGCAATTGCAGCTGATTTCCTCACAGCCTATTTTTTGTAGAGACTAAAATTCCCGATTTTCTGCTTTTTTCAATTGCATTTCATTTGAACCTATCTCCTTTCCAGAGTGTTTGTAAGCCTTTCTTTTGGGATTCGCAAGATTCCTTTTCCCTTCCCGAAAGGAAATTTCAATTCCTTTCCGGAAGGGAAAAGGGATCTTGCGATTTCAATGGGGACCAATAGAGGAATCTTAGGTGCATGTCCCTGCACTTGATGGCAGGCCATGCCTTTTGATGGCTTTGACTTTGGGAAAGATTGTTTCTTTTTTTTTTCTTTTTTGTTTTAAATGTTCATGCCATGTCCCTCATATCTTGCTCCCTAAGTTGTGTCTTCCTCCTTGATTTTTCCCCTGCTTTTGCAACATCTGTGAGCTTAGTTTTTGGCATCTTTTGGTCGTTTGCACTGCACCTGATATAAACCCAGGCCATTTTCTTAGAGTCACTAAATTTCCCAAATTTTCATTTTTTATCCTCCAATGGCAATTCCTTTGATGTTGACTCCTTTCCAGCGTGTTTGTAGGTCCTTCTTTTCTGTTTTGGCCTTCAGTGGGGATCAATTTTGGCAAGCTTTGCTGCATGTGCCTGCCCTTGCTGGCGTATGGCCTGCCTGCATTTTGATGGCTTTGACTTTGGGAAAGATTTTTTCTATTTTTTTTGTTTTGTTTGTTTTAAGTGTTCATGCCATGTCCCTCATATCTTGCCCCCTTAGTTGTGTCTTCCTCCTTGACTTTTTCCCCTGCTTTTGCAACATCTGTGAGCTTAGTTTTGGCACCTTTTGGTCCTTTGCAATGCACCTCATAAAACAACAGGCCATTTCCTTTGAGTCACTAAATTTCCCAAATTTTCTTTTTTTATCCTCCAATTGCAATTCCTTTGATGTTGACTCCTTTCCAGCGTGTTTGTAGGTCCTTCTTTTCTGTTTTGGCCTTCAGTGGGGATCAATTTTGGCAAGCTTTGCTGCATGTGCCTGCCCTTGGTGGCGTATGGCCTGCCTGCATTTTGATGGCTTTGACTTTGGGGAAAGATTTTTTTCCTTTTTTTTTTTTTTTTAATATGTATGTTTTCATGCCATGTCCCTCATATCTTGCCCCCTAGTTGTGTCTTCCTCCTTGACTTTTTCCCCTGCTTTTGCAACATCTGTGAGCTTAGTTTTGGCATCTTTTGGTCCTTTGCACTGCACCTGATATAAAACTTGGCCATTTTCTTAGAGTCACTAAATTTCCCAAATTTTCTTTTTTTCTCCTCCAATTGCAATTCCTTTGATGTTGACTCCTTTCCAGCGTGTTTGTAGGTCCTTCTTTTCTGTTTTGGCCTTCAGTGGGGATCAATTTTGGCAAGCTTTGCTGCATGTGCCTGCCCTTGGTGGCGTATGGCCTGCCTGCATTTTGATGGCTTTGACTTTGGGGAAAGATTTTTTCTTTTTTATTTTTTTATGATTTTAAGTATTCATGCCATGTCCCTCATATCTTGCCCCCTGTTGTGTCTTCCTCCTTGACTTTTTCCCCTGCTTTTGCAACATCTGTGAGCTTAGTTTTGGCACCTTTTGGTCCTTTGCAATGCAGCTGATTTCCTCACAGCCTATTTTTTGTAGAGACTAAAAATTCCCGATTTTCTGCTTTTTTCAATTGCATTTCATTTGAACCTATCTCCTTTCCAGAGTGTTTGTAAGCCTTTCTTTTGGGATTCGCAAGATTCCTTTTCCCTTCCCGAAAGGAAATTTCATTTCCTTTCGGGAAGGGAAAAGGAATCTTGCGATTTCAATGGGGACCAATAGAGGAATCTTTGGTGCATGTCCCTGCACTTGATGGCAGGCCATGCCTTTTGATGACTTTGACTTTGGGAAAGATTTTTTCTTTTTTTTTTCTTTTTTGTTTTAAGTGTTCATGCCATGTCCCTCATATCTTGCCCCCTAAGCTGTGTCTTCCTCCTTGACTTTTTTCCCCTGCTTTTGCAACATCTGTGAGCTTAGTTTTGGCACATTTTGGTCCTTTTAACTGCACCTGATAAAACCCCAGGCCATTTTCTTACAGTCATTAATTTCCAAAATTTTCTTTTTTTCTCCTCCAATTGCAAATCCTTTGATGTTGTCTCCTTTCCAGCGTGTTTGTAGGTCCTTCTTTTCTGTTTTGGCCTTCAGTGGGGATCAATTTTGGCAAGCTTTGCTGCATGTGCCTGCCCTTGGTGTCGTGTGGCCTGCCTGCATTTTGATGGCTTTGACTTTGGGAAAGAATTTTTCTTTTTTTTTTTTTATTATTTTAAGTATTCATGCCATGTCCCTCATATCTTGCCCCCTATGTTGTGTCTTCCTCCTTGACTTTTTCCCCTGCTTTTGCAACATCTGTGAGCTTACTTTTGGCACCTTTTGGTCCTTTGCAATGCAGCTGATTTCCTCACAGCCTATTTTTTGAAGAGACTAAAATTCCCGATTTTCTGCTTTTTTCAGTTGCATTTCATTTGAACCTATCTCCTTTCCAGAGTGTTTGTAAGCCTTTCTTTTGGGATTCGCAAGATTCCTTTTCCCTTCCCGAAAGGAAATTTCATTTCCTTTCGGGAAGGGAAAGGAATCTTGCGATTTCAATGGGGACCAAAAGAGGAATCTTTGGTGCATGTCCCTGCACTTGATGGCAGGCCATGCCTTTTGAAGGCATGAACTTTGGGAAAGATTTTTTTCTTTTTTTGGTTGTTTTCTGAAGTGTTCATGCCATGTCCCTCATATCTTGCCCCCTAAGTTCTGTCTTCCTCCTTGACTTTTTTCCCCTGCTTTTGCAACATCTGTGAGCTTAGTTTTGGCATCTTTTGGTCCTTTGCACTGCACCTGATAAAACCCCAGGCCACTTTCTAAGAGTCACTAAATTTCCCAAATTTTCTTTTCTTCTCCTCCAATTTGCAATTCCTTTGATGTTGACTCCTTTCCAGCGTGTTTGTCGGTCCTTCTTTTCTGTTTTGACCTTCAGTGGGGATCAATTTTGGCAAGCTTTGCTGCATGTGCCTGCCCTTGGTGGCGTAATGGCCTGCTTGCATTTTGATGGCTTTGACTTTGGGAAAGATTTTTTCTATTTTTTTTGTTTTGTTTGTTTTAAGTGTTCATGCCATGTCCCTCATATCTTGCCCCCTAAATTCTGTCTTCCTCTTTGACTTTTCCCCCTGCTTTTGCAACATCTGTGAGCTTAGTTTTGGCACCTTTTGGTCCTTTGCAATGCACCTGATTAAACCCCGGGCCATTTTCTTAGAGTCACTAAATTTTCCAAATTTTCTTTTTTTCTCCTCCAATTGCCATTCCTTTGATGTTGACTCCTTTCCAGCGTGTTTGTAGGTCCTTTTCTGTTTTGGCCTTCAGTGGGGATCAATTTTGGCAAGCTTTGCTGCATGTGCCTGCCCTTGCTGGCGTATGGCCTGCCTGCATTTTGATGGCTTTGACTTTGGGAAAGATTTTTTCTTTTTTTTTTTTTTAATATGTAAGTTTTCAAGCCATGTCCCTCATATCTTGCCCCCTAAGTTGTGTCTTCCTCCTTGACGTTTTCCCCTGCTTTTGCAACATCTGTGAGCTTAGTTTTTCCACCTTTTGGTCCTTTGCAATGCAGCTGATTTCCTCACAGCCTATTTTTTGTAGAGACTAAAATTCCCGATTTTCTGCTTTTTTCAATTGCATTTCATTTGAACCTATCTCCTTTCCAGAGTGTTTGTAAGCCTTTCTTTTGGGATTCGCAAGATTCCTTTTCCCTTCCCGAAAGGAAATTTCAATTCCTTTCCGGAAGGGAAAAGGGATCTTGCGATTTCAATGGGGACCAATAGAGGAATCTTAGGTGCATGTCCCTGCACTTGATGGCAGGCCATGCCTTTTGATGGCTTTGACTTTGGCAAAGATTGTTTCTTTTTTTTTTCTTTTTTGTTTTAAATGTTCATGCCATGTCCCTCATATCTTGCTCCCTAAGTTGTGTCTTCCTCCTTGATTTTTCCCCTGCTTTTGCAACATCTGTGAGCTTAGTTTTGGCATCTTTTGGTCGTTTGCACTGCACCTGATATAAACCCAGGCCATTTTCTTAGAGTCACTAAATTTCCCAAATTTTCATTTTTTATCCTCCAATGGCAATTCCTTTGATGTTGACTCCTTTCCAGCGTGTTTGTAGGTCCTTCTTTTCTGTTTTTGGCCTTCAGTGGGGATCAATTTTGGCAAGCTTTGCTGCATGTGCCTGCCCTTGGTGGCGTATGGCCTGCCTGCATTTTGATGGCTTTGACTTTGGGAAAGATTTTTTTTTTTTTTTTTTTTTTTAAATTTTTCATGTCATGTCCCACATATCTTGCCCCCTAAGTTGTGTCTTCCTCCTTGACTTTTTCCCCTGCTTTTGCAACATCTGTGAGCTTAGTTTTGGCACCTTTTGGTCCTTTGCAATGCACCTGATATAAACCCAGGCCATTTTCTTAGAGTCACTAAATTTCCCAAATTTTCTTTTTTTCTCCTCCAATTGCAATTCCTTTGATGTTGACTACTTTCCAGCGTGTTTGTAGGTCCTTCTTTTCTGTTTTGGCCTTCAGTGGGGATCAATTTTGGCAAGCTTTGCTGTATGTGCCTGCCCTTGGTGGCGTATGGCCTGCCTGCATTTTGATGGCTTTGACTTTGGGAAAGATTTTTTCTTTTTTTTTTTGTTTTGTTTGTTTTAAGTGTTCATGCCATGTCCCTCATATCTTGCCCCATAAGTTGTGTCTTCCTCCTTGACTTTTTTCCCCTGCTTTTGCAACATCTGTGAGCTTAGTTTTGGCACCTTTTTGTCCTTTGCAATGCACCAGATAAAACAACAGGCCATTTCCTTAGAGTCACTAAATTTCCCAAATGTTCTTTTTTTCTCCTCCAATTGCAATTCCTTTGATGTTGGCTCCTTTCCAGCGTGTTTGTAGGTCCTTCTTTTCTGTTTTGGCCTTCAGTGGGGATCAATTTTGGCAAGCTTTGCTGCATGTGCCTGCCCTTGGTGTCGTGTGGCCTGCCTGCATTTTGATGGCTTTGACTTTGGGAAAGAATTTTTCTTTTTTTTTTTTTATTATTTTAAGTATTCATGCCATGTCCCTCATATCTTGCCCCCTAAGTTGTGTCTTCCTCCTTGACTTTTTCCCCTGCTTTT